>PNEQ01074163.1:0-53971 GCA_003012365.1 Medauroidea extradentata
ATAGCTGGAGCGGAGGTTGATCCACATGAGAAGCCAGTTGCTGCACATGCAGCACTTCATAACTCCAACTTTGATTCCTGTTATACAACCAGAGTGGTGAGGGCCCTACCACAGTTGAAAAACAAAAACAAAGCAGAATTAAGATGCTGGGAACTGGCACATCAATACATCACAAAATCCAGACAGCCACCTGGCCTTAACTTCAGATAACAAACCCACATTTCAAACTTCCCGCCACATCTTAGTTTGCCCTCTGGCCGCTAGGTGTACTGATTACCAACCACCGCTGGTTAATAGACTTCAGTGTGCCTCCACTCACCTGATGAAGCAGATGTAGTCTGCGAAACGTTGTGGCCGCACGTCCGCGGAGAAATGTGTTCGTCCTATGTGTATGTGTTTCTATCTACGAGTACCATCCTGCGAGTACTTGTGCACAACTCTTACTGTTTTTATTGTAAGTAATATACATTAAAACAATGATGACACAAATGCAATACGTTATTTATGATTCTTCTGTAGGAAGTCAGTCAGATAACATATTTAGTAAGTTTCTTTATAATTTTGTATACGTTTGCACGAATTGTTTGAGCTGTGGTAGAATGTAGGTCTCACCTTGATCTCTTGTGTATACTGAAACATAGCAGAACTTATATTTTTGCAGGTAACATGAAGAATGTTTCGTTAGTCTATTGAAGCAATCTCAGTAAGTTAAAACAATAAATACTGTTACAAGTTGGGACTAGGTACGTATGGAGATCTTTGATAAAAGAAAGAAAATTAATAAAGTTAACCTACTTAATTTATAACAATCTATACAAAAAAAAACCATGTTATAAGGATTAATCACAATAGATGTCAAACAAAACAAATAACTACTATTTACATACAGGTCATAAAATCTAAATAATAAATCTATATAAGTTCTCTGTACTGTCGTCGTATCAGGCCACAGGCCAGGTGGAGTTCCACCTGGTCGCGGCAGATGTTCACAGAGTATGTCAGTGGCAGGTGTGGGCTAGTTGGTAATGGCAGATGTGTGGTACTTGAGTGTGTGTGTGGCAGATCAGTGACGGCGGCAGGGCGTGTGTGAACTTGACACCGACGTGCGACACCTGCCAGTGCAGGACACATGGCTTCGCCGCCTCCTCCCTCTACCAGAGCATGTAGAAGGCAGTCTAGAAGCAGCGGCCGCGACGGACGGAACGAGAGTGACATGGTGTGCATGGGGACTCTGATTCGTCCAGCGAGAAACGTAACGCGCGTGTGCAACTATCCGGCCCAGTGTTACACTTTGTTTTGCCAATTGGAACTGGCTCACTAAAGGCCCTAGGGAATGGGGGTGTGGACAGTCCCATTATTGTCCATGTAAGGTGTAGTTTTCTCCAGATCCTCCCTGCTTTCCCGATCCACAGCTGTTTCGACTCGCCAGGTGAGAGAAGGGCACACCGGCACGAACAGACCATGACCCATCGAGCCTCGTGTTCCCGGCTACACGCTTAACCGAGTGGCACCCAGAGTATTCCGAGGCAGCTCTATTCCTACCTCACTCTCACCGGACACGGCATCATGGTGCCCAACGTGGGGCATGAATATCACAGTGTAAATCGACGTACAACCTACACAGAGAAGGACTAGAAGACGACAGTACCACAGGATCGCCACAGTGCATTGTTTAGCCAACTACGTCACAGTCCACATGTCAGCGGCAGCAGGAAACAATACACTGCGCTTGATCTAGAAACAAATCAAACCATCACACACAATGAGCAGCAAGGAGTGTGTTAGGTGTGGATTACCAGCCTTCCCTGATTTACTTTTTGGAGAAGTACTGCAACAGTGCTGCGCATGTGCCATGGAGAGCCGGAAGGGGAACTCGAGCATGAAAGTGGAGAAGCTTATCGACCACAGCCCGCCAAGGCAGGCAGAAGTATGTGACTCGCCAACATGTGACAGACAAGGGAAGGAGATGGCCACTTGTGTGACTTGTCGAACAAGACGCCACCGCAGATGTTCGCACGCCACGGAACTTTTCACTTTCGGTGAGGGAATGTTCGCTTGTGCAACTTGTGTGTCGAGGCCCTCTCCCCCGCTTTAAGGTCATACATCACAAGCTACAAATGTACCACCCTATCAACCCTTCCCCAGCACCTCAACGACTGCGCGTAGAGCTGTCGCGACAACCCGCAAAGAGAGTGGCGACATAATGAAACTTCCCGAGTTCTCTGGACATATGCACGAGGCCGTGGACCAGTTTCTGCAGCAGTGCGAAATACGGTGTTTACGTTACGGCGTAGTGTACGAGGAGTGGCTTGATCGTGTGATTAGCAACTTGCATGGTGCCGCAAAGGACTGGAGGAGAATATGAGGATATGCAACAATGACATGGGACAGGTTCGCGAATGGCCTACAGTATCGGTTCGGGTCCGCTGAGGCTATAGCAGACTGTCAAGCGCGATTTTATAGAGAACGACAAAAGGACAGAGTCCACAGAGAGGTTCATAGCCACGAAAATCCAGCTGTTCCGGCGCATCTATCCAACCACGCCGCCGGAAGACGCACTAAGCTGCATAAACCCGCATCTGCGACTGGAACTCCAACCATTTTTGGCAGAAGTGAACGGTGAAAGTGTGGAGGGATACGTTCGTCGAGTAATCGTCGCCGACAGGGCTGTCAATCGGCTGAGGGGACGTCCATTACAGACACTAGGACGGGTGGACGAGGAGGCCACCATCACCAGAAATATGCGCGATAGCGGCACACCAACAGGCCGAAGACAACAACTCGCGATTGAGGCGCAGCAGTTGGCCGACCCTGCGTCCGCCCCACAACTCTTGCAACAGGACATTCGACCGCCACAGTGCAACACCTGCCCAGCGAACACGTTTCACTGGCACCGGGACTGCCCTGTTAGGAATACCACATGCCCGCCGTCAGGAAACGCCTAAGGCGGGGAGGCAGGCCAGCTGCTGACCTCCCCGCTGTCAATCGCCAGACACACCTGATCACAACCAACACGATTCATAGCCATTTTTGGGACAATTAACCGTCGAGGAGGATCAGTTACTCCGCATCCCGATTGAAGTCAACAACCAACCAACTGCTGCATTAGTTGATTCTGCCGCCAGCCATATGTTATGTCGCATCCACACTCGTTAATCCATCACAGATCCGACCTGGACCCTGCATGATACAGCTGGCCACCAGAGGGAAGCGGAGTGCCACACAGGGCGTAACCGACCTGACGATCAAGATACGTGACCAGACGTCTCAAGTCGAAGCCTTGATCGTGGACGGCCTACGAGAGCCCGTCGTGCTGGGGCAACCATGGCTGCAGCAACCAGCAGCAGTGATAAAGGTCACTGCGAAGAGGGTACACGTGAGAGCCGGGGAACGACGAACAGTGTATGCTGTCGACCGGCAGACGAAAACCAACCAACACACAATTCACCTGGGCGACCTGGACGAGGTCCCAGCCGAATACAGGACAGCGATACAAGCTCTCTTGGATGAACGGAAAGATGTCTTCGCTTTCTCTGACCTACTTCTGACAACCATAGCAGCTGAGCACCCCATACTGACACCTAACCCAGACCAGTCTACAATGGTCCCAGAGGCTATGGGATGCATGAACAACAGGTCATCAGGGAGCAAGTCGCTGAGATGCTAAAGGTGGGTTGTAATCAAACCGTCCAACAGTCGATATAATGCATGCATTGTATTCGTGCCGAAGAAGGATGGGACACTGCACTTTTGTGCTGAATTCCGTCTGCTGAACCTGGTGACAGAGAGTGACCCTCCACGCGGATCAATGTTAATGAAGCCTTGGCAGGACTGGGTGATGGCCGAGTGTTCTCGACATTAGACTTAAAGTCAGGTTATTGGCAAGTACCGATACGTCCAGAAGACCGTGACAAGACAGCCTTTACGACACCAGATGGACGCCGCTTTCAGTTTCGGAAGATGTCATTCGGGCTGAAGTGCGTGATGACACAGGTGCTGGAGGGGTACATTGAAGAGTTTGTCGCAGCATTACCTCAACGACGTCATCGTCTGGTCCTGGACATGGGAGGACCATGTACGCCACCTGAGTTTAGTGTTAGAACGACTGGCAGTGCACCAACTTGTCGTATCCCCCCAGAAGTGCCACATCGGTAGAACCTCCGTAGACTTCCTGGGGCATGTGATCCGGCGGGATGGTAACTACGCCCATCCCGAACACCTGGACAAAATTGCCAACAGAACATTTCCGACGACCAGGAAACAAAAACAACGGTTCATTGGATTAACGAACTGGTTGAGGAACTACATAACTACATACCGCACTCTGCCATAATCGCCTCCCCTCTTGTTGTCTGTCAAAAGAAAATGTGCCTGGAACGAACGTGCCCAGAAGGCATTTGAAGAGTTGAAATCGCAGTTCACCCAGTGTCATGCTTCGTCTCGCATCAACCATGAGAAGCGCCTATACGTCCAGACCGATGCCAGCACGGAAGGTGCCGGCGCCGTCTTATACCAGCTAGCTGATGACGGGTCACGACTCATTATTAACTACAGTAGTGACTAGTTCGGAGAAGCAGAACGTCGCTATCACAGCAAAGAGCGAGAGTTCCTGGCGGTAGTTTGGGCTCTTCGTAAGTACCGCCCTCACCTAGAAGGAAGACAGTTCACGTTACGGACAGACAAAAAGTGTCTGACGTGGCTGGACACGATGCAGGGAAGGAGGGGTTAACTCATCAGCTGGGCACTGTTACTACAGTCGTTTGATTTTACGATTGAGCATGTCAGCAGAGTTGACAATGAACTCCCTGATCACTTGTCAAGGGATCCAAACCCGGCTCAAACCATAATGAACGACCGCGACGTCGCAGTGGTGTTTCCTCTTGAGCATCCTTCAACTCAGCAGAAGAAAATCGAAACAAAGGAACACGCCTCACTGCAGGCGATCACGCATTGGTTCAGACAGACTACCTGGTCTGCTGAGAATAATCACGTCCTTAACACACAAAAAACACCTCCTACAGCTTTGCGCTTAATAGCCAAGTGCGCCGAGGGTAATGTGCAGCATGTTTGAGTAAGGGATCAAGTGCTGGAAACGAGGCCGTCAGGTGTGGAGACGGCATGGAAAGTGTTTGTGGCCCCCGAGGCGAGAGAGAGTCTTGAACTTCGTACACAGTAATACACTAGCAGGGCATCCCAGGGCAGATCAGACAGTGCGGAATGTAATGCAGTATTTCCACTGGCCTGGACTCAGAGTGGATGTGAGGGATTATGTACGAGGCTGCCAGGACTGCCAGCGGAAAAAGACACGGAGAGCAGATGGGACCGAAAACAATCCCCCCACCTTCCCACTACTCCCTTCGAAGCTGCAGCATTAGACTTGATGGGACCGTATCCACGCACCACCATGGGATATCGTTTCATATTAGTGGTAACTGACATGTTCTCTCGCTGAGTGGAGGCGTATCCACTAACGAACACCCATTGTCAGACAATTACAAAAGTGCTCCAAAAGAAATTTTTCGCATGATAGGGGTACCCACAAACACTACTAACGGACAGTTTTTCAGTAGGCAGTGGAGGAGGTGGTGCCGCGAACTACAACTAGAGCACCATACGACACCGGTATACCACCCTCGTGCTAATCTAACAGAGAGGCGGAACCAGGAGCTGAAGGTCCAACTCCGCTTGCGTGTTGGAGAAGATCACTCAGAATGGGACCAACATCTGGGCGAGGCTCTGTTCTGCCTCAGACATCGGGTGAACGCAGCCACAGGGGCAGGCACCGGCAAACCCTTGTGCAGGGGCGCAACCTACCACTTCCAGGAGAACCCAGGCCAGAGGTACCTCAAGATGCAGAGGACTGGGGCGAGCGCCGAGACGCTGAACTCACTGCTGCCCGCCAACACCAAGAGGCGTATGTACGAAAAATTCTGCCAGTGTCGGAAAACCCGTGTTCACCCCTGGAGGTAGGGACAGTGGTATATGCTTGGAACCATCCATTGTCGGCCGGCACACAAAACCTCTGTGTAGGACTTGCACCTTGCTGGACAGGACCCCACACAGTGCAAAAATGCCTAGGACAACACGTATACCTGGTCCGAGATGGGGACAGGCGCCTCAGAAAGATCCAACGAGACGAACTAAGTGTGGTTCCTATCATGCCGGCTGACGAGGAGACAGATACAGTCGGTGTGACACAGGCCCCACCGGAGGACACCTTACACCCACAAACTGAGACACCACTCCAAGAGGAGAGTGACAAACACTCGCAAAGCAGATGTGACGAGACTCCGGGACTGGCGTTACTTCTCCCGTCGACGCCTGGTGTCATAACACCGCCGCAGGAAGCCGAACCAATAGTGACCATGCCTGATGAGGATGAGCCGAGACTCCAATCCATTGTCCGGGAAGTGTGGGAACTGGATGCGCCACTGGAGAGTACGACTTTTACCATACACATCGAGAAACCAGAAGAGTCGCCTCGATGCCAACCACGATGCAGACGCAGCAGACAACCCCAGTTACACTCGTCCGAGCCTAACACAAATGGCCAGCAGAAGGAAGGGGTCAACCCCGAACCGAGGAACGAATGGAAATGCAGACGCCGAGCACCTGCCTGGTTTCGTCCTCGTGTTCGCCGCTTTCCCCAGAGTGGGGCGTGGCTGGTGGCCCTCAATCATCGGCGCCTACGGTAGACGCCAGTGGCAGAACGTCAGGACGGAAAGACCACAACATCCCAGGATATGCTGGTATTACCGACGGCCGGCACCCCAATGTCTACTCCCACGACCCATACCATTGGACACCGAAGAGATTCCTACAACCTACGATCTCCCCCACGACAGAAACAGCAGACCTGCTGTGCACCACCCGACGACTCAGGAGATGAAGCCGGAGACTTCGACCCACAGCAGACCCTAGTGTTCAGTCGTCGGGAACGACACCGGCAGCAAGGTACATAGCGAATGCACACACCCGCTGTGACCAGTCGTCTTCTGGAGAGGGGGGGGGGCGTATGTCGTACCAGGCCACAGGCCAGGTGGAGTTCCACCTGGTCGCGGCAGATGTTCGCAGAGTGTGTCAGTGGCAGGTGTGCGCTAGTTGGTAATGGCAGATGTGTGGTACTTGAGTGTGTGTGGCGGATCAGTGACGGCGGCAGGGCGTGTGTGAACTTGACACCGACGTGCGACACTTGCCAGTGCAGGACACATGGCTTCGCCTCCTCCTCCCTCTACCAGCGCATGAAGAAGGCAGTCTGGAATCAGCGGCCGCGACGGACGGAACGACAGTGACGTGGTGTGCTTGGGGACTCTGATTCGTCCAGCGAGAAACGTAACGCGCATGTACAACTATCCGGCCCAGTGTTTTACTTTGTTTCGCCATTTGGAACTGGCTCTCTTAAGGCCCTAGGGTATGGGGGTGTGGACAACCCCATAAGTGTCCATGTACGGTGTAGTTTTCTCCAGATCCTCCCTGCTTTACCCGATCCGCAGCTGTTTCGACTCACCAGGTGAGAGAGGGGCACGCCGGCACGAACAGACCATGACCCATCGAGTCTCGTGTTCCCGCCCAGAGCATTCCGACGCAGTTCTGTTCCTACCTCACTCTTACCGGACACGGCATCAGTACATGGAAAGTCTTTCTAATCACTCACAATGGTGGACCCAACGAACGAGCACAGATGAACCTTTTGTGACCCAGAAGCACCTTCTTCCCACTACTTGTCACGATCCAACTCGCCGGACACCCTTGAACACTTGTCGCAACCCAATACTTCTTGCCACTCATCGTCACTATCACTTTAACTCGCACCAGGCACCTGCCAGTCAAAAACTCACTTGCCTCTGCCGCAGCTCTCTTTTATACACTCACTCTAAAGTCTCTAATTCTCTCGGCAAGTCGTTAATCTCAAACCTCCTGGAAAGGTGTCGCATCAGGTTCAAGCACCATCCAGCAAGATAAGAGCATGAATAGGAATACTCTAGACCATAACATCTTCTTCTGTTACCCAATATCGGTGTGCAGGTGGCCGCCACCGCACATGGGCGGCACAATGTACGCCGAACCTCTTTGTTACTGCCACTGCTATATCAGCTTACACTGCTCTCCGATTATCGCGGTGTGCAGGTGGATATTGCGGCATCACACAAGGTAATATAATCTGTACAAAGCATAATGAGGTCTTTTAGCTCTGCCGTAACTGTATCTTCTTTCACCTCTCAGCCAGATAGTCACGGCGCCACGGGGTGGATAGGAAGGAGGGTATCTTGGCTCTGCCGCCACTGTTTCGTACTAGACCGCTCAGCCAGATAGTCGCAACTCCCAACAGTACTATAAACTGAAACTTATTTAACCATGATCATAGTGCAATATTTAACAGCACCACTTTTTAGTCAAACTCTGCATGAACAAAACTTACCACAGTGACTTAAGGGCCAAAGGATGCTTATTTCACGGGAAGATGTACAATAGTGCTCCATCATAGGGGAAGGAAAGCATCAAAAAGAGAGATCTGACATTATGATACGATAGGGCGAGTAATGTGTACTACAGTACAGTAGCACAAACAAAATGTTAAACCTTAGTTTATAAACGGCACAATGGTTAAATTACAGAGACACTGAGTATATATTAACAGATAATTAGATACAATAGGACAAGTCATACGTACTACAGTATAGTAGTACAAATAAAATATTAAACCGTAGTTTATATATGACTGAAGAGACACTGGGAATGGATTAACAGATAAGAAATATAATAATAATTGTTATTATTATTACTAAAACCATAAATATGGGCAGAAAGTGATGTTATTCTGAATGGACGATGACTGTAATAGAGCCGTAGGTCATAAACTTGAGAACAATGTTATTCTAGAACAACATGAATCGGGTCGATGTAAATTGAGAACTTACAGTACTTTTATGACATACTTAGTACATCACGTGAGAAAAGTGTTAATATTTTTTACGTACCTAAAACTAACCTGCTGTCACTGTTGGCAGCACCAGGTGTTTCCACAAGCCAGTGTGGTGCAACTATTTCAGTATCAGGTTTAATAGCTGTATCACGAACAGATGCACCCTCTGTTACAGGCAATTTTTTAATAAGGGCCAGCTTCTTTCGCTGTTTCAGGTTTCTATGCAAATTATGCAGTTGCTTGGTAGTAGCCTAGAACAATGAAACAAATAGTGTACTTAACGTTGGTTCATTACACAAAATATTCAATTAATGTACCATACCTATAGAATAGAATACAAACTAAGCTTGTAACAACATGAGCCATTTTATGTTCCCCAACATGTATTACTGAAGAACAAGAAGTAAACAGGTATTCTGCAAAATTGGTATATCATGATCAGAGTTTTGTCTCCAACACCAGTCTTGTAATGGAGTTTTACAGTTGATGAATAAACAAAAATAATCTGTCTACGGAAGTTTTTGAGGCCTGCAATGAAATGACAGCTAATGTAATAATTTTGTCTGTCATCATTATTAATGTCTTTGAATGTGTCTTGCAATGGCACAGAATAATGCCTCGGTCACACACAACGATTTTAGTCACAGCATTTGAGGTCGTGGCAAATAATCACTGTCAAACTGCTGTGTGTGACTGAGTAAGTTAGCATTGCCAACGAGTAAAGTTGAACTCATTCAACTTTTGGAGCGATTGGGTCACGTGATACACTCACTACTACTAATTGCTGTGTGTGGCTGGACAAATGCACAAGTGTCTGGAGTAGCAGCGCGTGTGCCTTGCATCTGTTGCGTTGGAGTGGTGTTTGTTGTGTTTATTAAACGTTGAGTACAATGTCCATCGTGATGGTCTCCCAATGAGAATAAAACTGTTGGAGAAAAAACATTATCATAAAGCATTGTGGGATATAGGCCTATCAGTACCAGACTATTTAACAAGAGACAAGCAGGAGATTGATTATGCAAAATTAGGGGAACTCCGCAAAGTATGTGTACACATTACCTTAGATGTTCTCAAAAAGAAAATAATGATCAACGAAGCTATTTACAGGTGTGATATCAACTAGATTAAAAAATCAAAGAAGAGTGGTGCTGGAGCAGATAACATACATAAATCCAAGCTGGTTATGTTTGAATCTGCGGACAGTTATGTACCCCTAGATGTAATAGTGTATTAAGTGGGGATAACAAATTTACATGCATAGTACTAAAGACGAAAAATTAAAAAAAAAAAAGTACATTTAATGCAAACAGTAGGCATCAAAATCTGTAATATATCGACAGACAAGATTACTGACATGTTATTCAAAATCATAACTTTACGTTTGCGTCTTTATGAGAACAACATGTTTTTACTGATATGGTATTTGAAAATACAATCACAAAAACAAACCATACATGCTTACTCGTATTTAACTACCAATATGCTACTTGAATCAGATATGTGGGCATTTCACACCAAGTCCAATTCTTATTCAAGCAGACTAAGACATATAATACACTTTTTTCTGAGAATTTCCACGAAAGCACAAGAGTTAACAAATCAGAGTGAAATTAGACAACCTACACTGATACAGTATTAACAAATTTTTTACTCATAGATTACTACATTTATGTAACACAATGCAAGCTGAGCTTACAAATTTACCTTTTCTTTCATGGTTTACACAAGAGCACAAACTCTCGCGAATTATTACGCTGTCACGGGACATACACGGATATGAATAGATCTTCACTCAAAGGCATTAACCCAGTAAAATGTTGAATACCTTTATATTGTCATGTTGACAAGATATACATGCCAATATTCAACATTAAAATATGATACATTTGCAATAAATACTCAAAGAAAAACTAATGTTCAATACGACACAAATTTCAATTTCATGTGATTCATTCCTTATATGACTTACTCCTAGAGGCCGGAAAAATTCACGTTTTCCCTGACCTGTAGACTAGCCTCCTTCTGTACCCTGGAGGCATAAGACTCAAAAGTTCACTTTTATTCAAAATGCACTTTTTACCATAAACGTTAACCAAAGTTTTGCGAGTAGTGCAACCTGATGATGGGTTGCATATTTTGGTCGCTGTTGATCCAGTGTACTAGTCTGCTATGTGCCGACGACGAGCTTTCCTTTCTGATGAAGGGCACATAGCGACTATTTTGGGAGATGTCCTACGAGCTGACGGCCAGTATGAGGTGTTTAAGGTGCGCCTGTTGGAGCACACCAGTCCCTCTGGTACATGGTTGCTGATGAAGAAGCTGTATGTAGATTGTTTTCGGCGCCCTGAGGAATTTGTGTCTTAATATACTCAGGACGTTAAAAGCTATGCTGGCGCTATGGATATGAAGCGTACGAAGAGTAAGTTAGTCTGCTCTATTGTCGGTCACCTTATTGCCTGAGGCTTGTTCCTATTGTTTGTAGTCGGCCCAATACCTTTGAGGAGCTAAAAGCTTTGGGGCTCGCGACTGAGCGCGAGCTACAACTGGAACACGAATTTCAACGCACTGTCCCTCCAGTGTCAAGCACTAAGCGGAATTTAACATTGGGTGTTTTGCGCCCTTCGTCACGACCCATGCAGCATGTGCAGGCGCACGTTTCAGCTTTGACTGTGGCGTCAAATGATGTCTCTCCTAGCATATCAGGGATGAAGTCTGTCTGGAGTGTTAGATGTAGCAATTGCGTAGGATTTGGACATGTGTCTGTCGACTTCCTTTACTAAGTGTACGGCGTGATGCCCGTGTTTGCTTTAGGTGCAAGAAACCTGGGCATTTGCATGCCTCGTATTCGGGAAATTAGCGCCGCTCTCCTTAAGTGTGCAAAATAGGGGAATCGCAGAGATTTATACGAAGCACGCGCCAACTGTTCTGTAAGCTTGCTGTGTCATGGTATCGAATGCGCTGCGTTAGTTGATACTGGCACATCACATTCCTTTGTGAGTGGCCCTTTTATGTCTTGTCTGCTTCGTGACAATTCCTTCCTATCCTCCCACATTTCTGAAGTGTCATCTATGCTGGAGTGCGTGGCCAATGGCGGTGTAGTGTGACATTCTCGATCAGTGCTGCTGCACATTTTGGATTTTCGAAGATCTGGTCGCTGATGTGATATTGAGCCTGCATTTTCTGAGTCACATTCGTGCCGTGGTAGATGTGCGTGCTCGTCGGCTGATATTTAAGTTTACAACTGAGCATGTATGTCCCTTAATATCCAGTGTCAGTCGTTCGCCCGCTCTTAAAGGCTGAGTGGCTACTGCGGCCCTTTCTGACGTTTCTGAGGTGCAGTTATTGTTAGATGAGTTCCACTATGTGATTACTCCAAGCATTGGTAGTTGCGACATTTTGCCATACCGGTTCACCGTTACCGATGATATTCCGGTACGTGTGCCATTTTACTCCTATAGTCCACCTAAATTGGATATTATGCGTGGTATTGTTAACAATTTGTTGCACAAGAGCACATCACTGTCCACATCGGATTATGCCTGCCCAGCCTTCTTGGTTCAAAAGGGTGGTGGATGGTATCGTTTGGTTACCAATATGTCTCAGGTGCATTTGGTCATATTTCCGGCCCCTACTGTTGATTCTGCGCTTTAACACCTAGGGAAGGCTAAAGTGTTTTCTATAATTGATTTCAATTCTAGCTTTAACCATTTCTTGTTGCACCCAGATTGCCGGAAGTACACTGCCGTTCGTATTCAGTAGGCGCAGTTCGAATTTAATTGCATTCCCATGGGGGCGCACTTTGGGACCCAGGCTCTGTCCCGTGTGCTCGACCATGTGTTGGCTGATGTTAAATTTAAATATGTGTATAATTACAGTAAACTCTCGCCAGTCCGTAGTTTGAGAATCCGTGGTACTAAAAAATCTGTGGTTTTCTCAAAACAATGTCCGTTTTTATTATTGCAACATGCTGCGCCGTGCTGCACTGCACCTAGCTTCTTCGAGTTTGCGCTACGCTGTGCCGCACTGCAACAGTAGCAAGCATCTAACGGTACTAGTAGCAGCAGATGCAGCAAGCCCAAGGTCAACTTGTCTTCCCGGAACACAACAAATCGATAAGACGTGCACGGATACTGCTCCCGGTATTTGTTAAGTGTTGTCTGTTGTGAAAATGGCGCTGGCAAGAAAAAAGAAGCACACAACATTAACACAAACAAAAGTTCGAGTTCTGCAAGAAATTGGAGCGTGATGTCAATGTTTCTGCAATCAAGGAAGAATATGGCATCGGCGAGACAACTTTGTACGGTATTAAAAAGAGTAGCGCCAAACTTAACATGTCGAACAGCGAGTCGGAGAAAGGATTTCATGATTGGAAAACACTCCAAACGGCCAAATTACAGGATTTGGACAGTGCACTGTACAACTGGTTTTCGTTAAAATGGTAAAAAAAAAAGTACAGTAGTGGAGATGAAGATAACGATAGTGACGAAGCAGATGTTACGTGGAGTGTGGCCGCTGCTGCTTGGGACACGGTAATAAAATTTTCAGATAGCAAAAAAGACTGTTATCCTGTGTCTGAGGTAATGCAATGCCATAACCTGCATTCTAACTACCTTCACAAAAGACGACAGGCCATCAAACAGACATCCGAACTCACATGGTGGGACTATCGACACGGCAACAGAGTGAGCCAACTGCTTCAACCTCGTGTGCTGTTAATTGTAACTCTAGAAATAATTAAAGTCTACTTTTTGTGTGTTTCCTTAGTTTAAAGTGTGTGCAAGCTATTTGACGGAAAAGTGTATAAATATTACTAATCTGTGCCAAAAGTGTTTGTTTACTTTTTTCGTGCCTTGTTTGGAATAATCAATGATCGCTGGTAAGTAAAATTTAAGGTATTGCTATGTGCACTGCAGTTTACTTCGCCGGCACATGGGCGGAGAAGGAAATAGTAATCGCTGTTTCTGCTTCTCTGTGACAATGACAAGTTGTTTGCGACTAGACGACTCGCAGCCGGCTGCCCGTGCCCAGAGCCGGCCGGCCAGTGTTGCAAAACGTGTTTGAGGTGCCGCTTTTTTATAAATTATTTTATTTCAAACAGCGTTGGCTTATACCTGTAAGTCCTCCATTTATGTCAGGGATACGTTCCTAAAAACTACCAAAGTTTTCGGGACTACGTAAATCGGGGACTTGAGTATATGAAAGTTTTTTTTTTTTTATTTTGCATATTTTTGCTATGTGAAAATACTGCATTTCAAAAATCCGTGGTTTTCAGAAATCCGAAGGTCACAAATCGCCGAGACCCCCGGATTTGTGAGAGTTTACTGTATATAGATGATATTATTCTGTATAGTGATTCATTGAGTGATCATATGGAGCATTTGCGTGATGTTTCAAGTCGTTTGAGAACGGCTGGTTTTACTGTTAATCCTTATAAAGTTACGTAGGCCACCTCATCAGTTTCTGGGGTACATTGTGTCCAATGCGCAACTGTTATGAATCCTAGCCAAATTCGTCCCGTTCTGAATTTCTCCCGACCTAAGAACGTGAAGGGTGTCTCCAGGTTTATTGGTATGTTGGGCTATTATGCCCGGTTCATCTCTCATTTCGTCAAATTGGCATGGCCGCTTAACAGCCTGAAGCGCGAGAATACACCCTTTGTTTGGGGTGATGAGCAAGAGCGGAGCTTTATAACGCTCCTACAGCAGGTTTGGCTGCAACTCCAGCTTTACATTTGGCCAACTTCAATTTGCATTTTGTGTAGCACGTTGATGCATCCAGTGTTGCCCTAGAGGTGGCTCTCGGTCAATGGCGAAATGGCAAGGTGTCGCCAATAGCCTTTGCCAGTTGGAGCTTGTCCAAGTCTGAACGAAAACTGAGCACCTTTGAGAAGGAGGTGCTGGCTTGTGTCTGGGGGACGAGCAAATTTGAGATGTTCCTTAGTTCGGCAGAGTTTGAACTGTGTACTGATAATCAGGCCTTGTCATGGCTATTGGGTCATTCCAGTGGTTTTGGGAAACTTGGGCAATGGGCATTTAGGTTAATGAAATTTTGTTTTGTGGTAATGCATATCTCCGGTGCAAGCAACGTGGTGGCAGACGCGTTGTCACGGATGTATTGCACAGAGGATTATGATTGTGTCCCGGACGAACTGTCAGTGCAGTGTGCTGCCTTCACGACACCAAATTTGTTCTATGTTCTACTGCAATAGGCCCAGGAAGCGGAACTGGAATGTCATGATCTTATGGACTGTATTGAACGTGGAGATGACGTTCCCTACCAATTGGTTGATGGGTCATTGTATAGTGTAGGTGGGCGCCGGTCTTCTCGTCATCTATTGGTGCTCTGTTCTTGACGTCCTGACTTGCTAATTTATTTTCATGCTTCTCCGTTTGGTGGTCACTTGGGTCGAGAAGGCACCTAAAGGAAGCTTGGTGATTGTTTCTATTGGCCACACATGGCCAAGGATGTAAAGGAATTTGTGCGATGTGATCTTTGCCTTAGGGCGAAACCCGCAAAGAATTCCAATGTTGTCCTGTATCCTGTGGACCAGGTCTCGTATTGTTGGGAAACTCTGCACTGTGACATGTTTGGGCCCATAGTTCATTCCAACTAGGGTTATTTGTATGTTTTGATAGTTTTGGACATCTTCGGTAAATTTGTTGTTGGGTTAATCCATACCAAGTTGCCCAAAAGAAAATATCTTGGTAGCTTCACCATTTTTAAAAAAATTACTATTTTGTGTCTTGTTTTCCTTATGCATTGACAGTTGAAAATTGGCATAACAAAATTTTTATCACTTATTGTCTGATCCTGGCACCCATTTTGTTGTCATGGTGCACAGCAATTTCTAAGGTTGTAAGAGTTGGCACAAATTGCCATAGCTCTGCTCTGGTTAAGTCCTAGCATTGTGGAATAAAATCTGAGGTGTTCAGCACACTGTGTGCTACAATTGTGACTGTAAAATTCAGTCTGAAATTATTCCATAATGCCAAATATGTAGGTCAAATTCACACCTTAAAATTGCAAAAATTTGCATTTTCGTACATTTTTTCATGATGAAGGCAGTTTGTGTTAGCCTTGAAAACATTTCTCAAAGTATTTGAGTAACAGTAGTGTGTACACAAATTATTTGAAACTTGAGGCTTTTATACTTTTTATTTACAGGCTTGTAAAAATATTATTTTTTTAGATGTTTGCTTACTTTATAGCTTAATATCTCTGGTGGGCAAATATCTCTGGTGGGCAGTAGTTTCAAAATCTGAAACTTATACACAGTTAAGTACTACATGGCATAAAACTTCATTTAAAATTTTGGCTTGGAGGTTTAGAAGGTACGGCTTTGCAAACTTTGTGAAAAAAATTTATTAAGAAGGATTAATTATAGGTAATAATTGTACATCCCCTTGAATTAATTTTACATAAATGCAGTGTGTCCTAGCTAATAAAAAGTAATAATATGCATTAAAGTACAGTTTGAAGTCAAAATGAATATGTCCTTTAAATAAAAAAAGACTATAGGCCTGTAGGTGTAACAGCATACTTTAAAACACACAAATCATTCCTATGTATTTATAATGACGTCAATTTTAAATGGCTCACCATATTATTTTTTAAGTTTGTTTAACAACATAAAAATGTTATCATACATGGCAGCTGAAATATTATGTGAACGCACAGTTGCTGTAGAGAGTTCTGATGGACTCAGCTTTCTCAACACGTACTTGGTCCAGCTGGGTTATAAAATTTTACGTAGATGTCATTGTTCTCAAATTTAACAGCCTCAATTACTCCTAACCACCACAGTCCATCACCCACACTGACCATCACCCACACAGGCGACTGTGTAATTATTGTGAAGAATCAAGGGGTCAGACTTGGTTACTGGAAAATTCTCACTCTCTTCTGATTTTGACGTTGCATAGTATCTTAATTATACTTTCAGTGATGGGAACAAAGCGGTGGAATTGCTGTGTCCCAGGAAGCCGTTGGCAGTTGTTAGGCCGGGCGCACATTGGAACGTAGTTGCATAGGTTCACGCAGAGCAGAGCAGTGGAGGTAAAATGCAAAAAAAAAAATATGTTTAGGTAGCGAGCCGCACATTGAGACGCAACGCAGGTATAGCGCAGCTCAGCTCAGACCTGCGTACGGTAGCATCTGTACATAGTTTTCTGCGTGCAGTTTGGTGGAACGGCCCCATACGTTTGCATTGTATGCATTAAGTAGCAAGGACTACGTGTCCAAAAGTTAACGTCTCAGTTGTAACATAAAGATATTACAGGTTATCATTTAATTAGTTTTGGAAATGAATACATCCATAAATTTTAATGTAATGTATATTTTTATTCAATTTTAGATAATTTAAAATTATTTAAAGAATTATGTAAGCATATATTAACGCTTAAAAATTTAGTAAAATTCATTTTTATTTTCTATTTGTAATAATAATGTTATGCCATCCTTCCATTTATAGTCTTGGTAAAATATTTCTCTTTGGTTTTGAAGTTTGTTATTTGGTTGTCAAGAGAAAATGGCTAGTATAGCAAAGAAAGTTTGGAATCAGTAAAACTTTGTAAAAATCTTTCTTGATCTGAATTTCAAGAATGCAAGTTACTCTGATGAGTTCTGTTAAAATGGTTGTTGAACTCATAATTATATGCAACAGGAGATGAGTTACCATTTTAGAAAGCTGGAACAAAAGAATATGTTTTTTTTTAACCTATTACTTTCTAGGTTAGAAATGGTATCTACAACCAAAAATGCAAAGTAAGATGAACTTTTCCTTGCTTCTGCTTCATAGGTATCTTGGCGAGCTTTTTAACTTTATTCTTCAGTCTGGTTTTTTTTATCACCCAGAAGCCCAAGAGTCTCATACTACTGACAAATGCTGCCTATTTAATGTTTTGACATAAGTAAAAAAAAAACTGCTTCTAAGTTAAAGATTGCTCAAAAAGAACATTAAATGTTTTAGTTTCCCTTTTCCTGTAAGAAAGTATTGTAAGGAAGCATGCAGGAGTAGAGAAATATAGTGCTTATTTTACTTTCTTTTGCCATCTATAAACCTCCACCATGCCTACAGTACAGTATTGTAAATTTTGTTTTACTTTTATTAAACTACGTAAATAATTGCCTGTTCTCCTTTTTGTCCAGAAATGCAGCTGTTCTATAGTAATTTTAAATGTTGATTTCCTTGTATTTTCTTCACGCAATATTATCAATTATCATTTTTTTATTCTGGCGCCCACCCACACATATTTACGACACATGGATTTCATTATCATTTTCTACAGCACAAAAATTGTATCTAAATTTAATTTTTTGCTATAGGTAGACCTAGATGAATGTGCAGTAGTTATAATTTGGTAATGTCAAAAGGAAGCAGTTAAACAGTATGTCAGAAGAACTGATGGAAGCTGTATGGCCGTATAGGATGTTGTATGACACGTCACATCCTGATTACATGAAAACTGAAGTCAAAGATTATATATGGGAGAGAATTGCCAGGGAAGTAGGATAGAAGGACTCTTGAATAAATTTTATTACAACCGGTTTATTATGCTTATTCTAGGGATATGTAAAATCCGTGTTATTATTTTAGAGTCTGCAAAACTACCATAATACACATACAAGAGCAATTGAGGCGGTCAAGGAGAGAAGGGCAATTTTGTTGAACTGAGGAAACTAACGATGAAGCTTTAAGAATTTGAAATTGACAACAATGAAATTCGTGTAAAGTTCAATAGCGAGCACTTTACTATATTCTTTTCTACGGTGCAAAATTGCCTGCTTTGTTTTTGAAACTGTTTTATCTAAAGAAACAGACCCTTTTTGTACATATTATTAGCAAATAATGTTTCATGATCTTTTTACGTAGACATATTGGAAATAAAAAAAAGTATAGTAATCTCAAATTAAAAAAAAGCTCTATGGAAATTCAAGGAAACGTAGTTTTACAAGTATCTCTATGAAAATATAACGGAATACCGTTAAAATAAAAATCTAAAAACATTTTGCTTAAAAAAGGGCAACCATTATGCTTAAAAAAAGACACATAGGCTTATGTGGTCTTTTTACGTGTAGGCTACTGCCTCAATTCAAGAGTCAATATTTTAAAAAATTATTTTCTTGTGAGACAACAATAGCGTAGGAGTGTATTCTACTGCCACAAAATAATTCAACATTTTTAGCATGCTAGTTATGGCTGTTCACATATTTTCTTATATTAATACTGTTACAAATGTTCTAGCTTCCTAACATCAAACAAGCACAACAAATAAGGTTATTTTTTAATGGGAAAAGATATTTTTTTATTTTAGAGGGTTTATTAACATCCCCTGGTTTTATGCAGTCTTCAGGCATAGTGAGGGACGGCTTACAAAATAACTAAACCTAAGAAAACTTTACAAACATCCATGCCAGTAACTGGAATCAAACCCAGGACCTATCGAAGCGTAGGCCGGCGTGCTACCGACCACGCTATGGAGGCAGGCACGGGAAAAGGTAAAAGAGACAGTTTGCCAAATAACAGCTCCTGCAGTACTGAAGTACATAGCGAGTAAAGTTCTCTCTCACACGGAAAGCGTTCAAAGTGGGTCATACAGTTTGTGTTGATGAAGGAAAAAGTTGGTCTTTAGTCATATCTTCTGTGTTGTCATCAGATGTATCAAACAACTTTGTATTTGCCCTTAAATAGTTATGTAAAACACAACCAGCCTTTACAACAGAATCTGTACTTAGCTTAATCTCGAATGGTATTCTAAAGGTTCTGAACTTTGAAGCCATGATTCCGAAGACACATTCTATAGTTTGTCGCGTCCCAGTAAGTCTATAATTAAATATCTTAATTGTCATATTGTCAGTAATTCTACACCTTCGATAAGGCCGTATTACAGTAGATTCTCCAATTAGAGATATGCCTCATCTCCCACAAACACATTCGGCAATAATTCTGTAAATACAGAGCATAACGCATGTTCTGGAAGCTGTAAAGTTTTGCAATGAAACATTTCTCCTAAAAAACTATTACGGAAAATTGTACTGTCATTCAAGCAACCATACGAACCTACGACATAAGTTAATTTTTAGTTTCCATCAACAGTGGTAAATAAAACTGTGGAGAATGTGCATCTGTAGTTAAAAAATGCAGAACCATAATTTGCCACGTTTCTCATCAGAGATCTGCACCTTTTTTCCCCAAGCGTGGATTGTTGGCTGCTGTAAATAAATCGGTTGCATACGACTCCATACCGCAGCAGATACTTCATTTACTATTTTTCATACAGTCTATCTCCCATTCTTTAACTGTTTGCAAGCCTTTTGTAGAAGTCTCCAGTAGCTAGGTACCTGAAAAAGTGGGACAATTTCTGTACAGTATTTATCATGTAGCCACATAATTCACTTGTCAGTACAAATTCTACATAGTAGCCCTCATTTCCATTTATTCACTACGCAAAAATGCTTTTTTACTTTTAAGAATATCGTAAAGCAACATTAAATGTTCCATTTCCAAATCTGAGCCTGATTCAGAATCCAGATGTAAGAGCAAACATGCATTCATCATGCTGACTGTGTTTACACTGCCTGCGATACTGCACTTCAACGTGCGCACACACTCGTGTGTAGCAGGCCTCAACTGCTCTGCACTGTGCGACAAGTTCTTTGTGGTGCAGTTATTGCGTCCCAATGTGCGCCCAGCCTTAAACCTGAATGTCAGCTCTTCTTGTCGAGAAGCTATTTACTCTTTTTTAACATACATGTATTTGATACCTTTAATTTTTTGTGTACACTACATATACATATCTTCAGGGGTTAGAATGTGATCTGTGACTATCCTTTGAAGATTAATTGTAACTTCCCTTTTCATTGTTCCTCCAACACCATCGCGCACATTTTTTTTTTTCATGTGATGATGCGAAAAAATTCCACTCAGCATCAATACCAAAATCATTCTTGTGGTTACAAACATTACCAAGATTCTTCTTATCTTTATATTGACGTGATGAACCATCAGAGAAGTATATTATCTTTTGAACACCAGAGACAGTTTCTTTTAAGAGCTTCAACAGATGATATTGAAATGTATGAACTGTTATAGTGTTATGGTCTAGGTGATCATTGATTACACAAACACACTGTGTTAGAAGCTTTTCATTTTGTTTGTAATAAAATATAAATGCGTGAACAGTTGCTTGGTGATTAACCAATGGTAGCTCTGTATCTCATCTTGTAGAGCTTCACTTCCTGGACAGTTATCACATTTGCCCATCATACAGTTGTAACTACTCGTATCGCAAACAAGCATGGCAAGAAGGTATTTGTAGTCTTCCCTAAGCTTTGCACCATCAACCATAAGCGTAACATTCTGATGATAGGTACAAACACAAACAGTGTGTGTTCCCGTCAATCTGGCAGTTACACACCATTTAGGTCTGAGATCTATGAACTTTGATCTTTCAATTTTACAGGTTGGGTATTATTTATCTTTGAAATCCACAAAAAGTTCATTCAAATTGCAAAGCAGTAGCCTCTTCTGTTTTTGAACTTTCATGTTCCTAATTTTACAGATAAGCAGTCTTTTTTCCTGAACAAATACAACTATATTCGTCACTTTCATAAAATTCACAGATTGTAGTAACCACCTCTGGTTGAATACCAAACCCCTTTTCCTTCCCAGTTCTGGTAGAATGTCAAGATCTTTCACTAGGTCTCTTGTCAGTTTCACCAGATGCTCAGATATGTTAAATTCATTAGGTATTATCTGCCTACTTCATGAATTAGGAAGTAAACTAATTATTTTCACCTGCTCTCCTTTTTCAGCCACAGCACATTTTTCTTTCAGCTTCGTTGTTAATTCTTCAAACTCGTCTAAAAGGTCAACAGTTATGTCTCGGATTTTCATTACTTCATTAAATGATTGTTTAAGATTTATTTTCAAAGCATCTGAAACTACGCTAACCTTGTCAGCTATGGCATGCGGTCTTTTCCCTAGACACAATTTCCTTATTTTAGAGGCTGGTAAAACATCTAATCGAGTGCAGACATTGTCCACTGTTTCCAAATGTTCACTGTTAGAAATATAGTATTCACATGACATATTTTATCTGTTTCAACATCTGCAATTGGCAAAAACCCTTTTTTATAACATGTAGGACACAAACACTTACCAGGGACCAGCTGTAAACTGTAGTTCGTTTCTTTAGAAATGTGTTCAGAAAGAATTTCTCTCAGTCCCTTTGTGATGCCCTTTTTATGGATTTGTAAAGCATCACTGGTATACCGGCCAAATATATGATGGTACTTCCATACAGAATTCACATCACAAGAAACTCTAGCAAAAATTAACTGCTGCTGTTCTAAACTAAACTCACCAATTTTCTTTAAATCCTGTATCACTGACCCATAAACACTTATGGCACTGTTCATTAGTTAAATTTCTATTACAGAGTCCCCACCCCCTTTTTAGAACTTAAGTTCACCAATGGTAAATGAACTGGAAATTTTCAATTTCATTTAAAATTAACATGTTCATATCCACACAAAAAGTTCATTTCAACTAAATTCCCTGCACAAAGCCTAATCCCCTGACATTTCCCTGTTTTCCCTGACACACTAAATTTCCCTGACATTTCCAGGTTTTCCCTGCCTGTAGCCACCCTGTAAAATAAGCACGAATTACATGCTGTAACTGAATAAATAAAAAATAAGTAAGCAAAGTGAAATACAGTCGTTCACTAATTGTGGAACGTACAGTGCGAGATAGTTGGTACAGAACACCACTTCAGAAGTGGTCGGGCAACTTTGGCTTGAGAAACGTGGGAGACATTCCGCTCTGCAGCATGCACTGCACTCTAGTTTCTCTCACACCTGACATATAACTTATTTTTTAATACTCTTGTAAATACTGCATTTCATACGGGTCACTTTTCCTTTTCAAAGCTTTTTTGTTTCCTTTGTTGCATCTCTTCTCTTCTAAAAAAAACTCTGCCATTAAACTCTAGCAGATGCAGATTACTACTTGTCGCGATCACATAAAAGGCGTAATCTAACGTGCTGTGGTATTCCAGAAAGTGTATCTATTTCACATACACTGCAAAAGTCTGTTATTATCAAGAAAATTATATTACAGAAATAATGTGTACACAAAATACTGTTTCATATTTCTGAGAAAGGATATTAATGTTAGGAAAATAGCTAGAATATTAGGTAAGAAAACACAAAAATTCAAGGACTGGATTATATCAAGGACTTTTCAAGTCCTTTCAAGGACATGGTCAAAGTTCCAGGACGTTTCATCTGGAGGTTCATTTCCAGTTCGGTAAGTTGCGTGTTTATCCCAGTTAGCTTTCCTTGGTTTTCTTTTGTTGTTTTGGTTGGACGCGGCCGACCGAGTGTCGATGTGGCACGAGCGGTAGAGTTATTAATTTTGGTATGTAATTAGTGATTTTCGTAATGATTTTGACTGTTTCCAGGTAACTTCAATTGTTTGTTTAGTCAATCAACTTATTAACTTTGTTGTAACTTTACTTGCACGCATGCCTGTAACATTTGTTTACAATACACGCACCGCATTTGTGAGGATTGATTTAGTTGTTTCTTTCATGATATGGCACTTACCCTGTGTTATCTTTGTGATACTATTGTGGGTCAGGATTTGTTTGTGAACCCCTGCTCGGATCGGATCCATTTGACTGGGTGCCATTGAATGCCCTGTATGTGTGGTGCCTGAATTGGGCACAAGTTTCAAAGCATCATGTCAATTACGAAAATCATTTCGGATCACTACAATATGCCTAAAAAATAGCTGTTAAATTCTGAAAAACTATTCCTAATGTTAGGTTAGGTCAAATTACGATCCCTTTCTTAACCTAACCTAATATAACTTAAACTAACAAACTAAGGCCGTGTTCGAATTCAATGCAATGTGCCCTTGAACACTTACCCTTGAACTCTTCCCTTGAAATATGCCCTCGTCCCCTTCATGGTACGCTACTGACGAAGTGTGTATCTGGTGAATTCGGATACCCTCTTCAGGTAAATCGATTTGTTTGTGTCCATCAGTATATGTTACTCTCTCGCTTAAAATAAAATTTATTGTTTCATGTGTTGACCCTAAAACAAAGCAAACAAATCTTACAAAATATTTTACGGGTACCTGTGTGAAAACTAAAATAATAAATACGTACAGATATTAATGTTCTTCGTAACTTCCATTGTGTTTGATCCTTTTTCACAACACGTGCTGTTACCGCTTCACTACAGAATAAATAAGGACCTGTGGCTTGGCTAAACAAATGAGCGCTATAGGACAGTAGAGCAAAGAAAATCGATCTAGGGCTCATGAAGGGTAGGTGTCACTTACCCTTGGCCCAAGGGGACATTCAAGGGTGCATTCATGCCCTAGCTGTGAATTCAAACACAAACATTTGACGTCACCACATCGCTGCATTTCTCAAGTGCATGAAGCCTGGGAAGTGCCCTTAGATGGCCAATTCGAACACGGCCTAACTAACCTAATCTAACTTGATCTAACTTGAACTAACCTAACAACCTAACCTGAACCAACCTAAAAAAACTAACCTAATAAATTTTTTTTACATATGAGTACTTAGAGTGTCACTAGAAACATTTTCCATTAATAAACTATGGGCATGTCTAAAATCAATAGTTTGGCTGGTACAAAATAAGTAGCTAGACTTAACATTTACCTATATTTGATATACTTTATAACTTCTATTAATAAAATTTACACACTTGTTACTTTGCAACATTTGTTTACAAACTTGAGTGCATTGTCCCAATTGGAGAGAGTAACTTACCAGAGAGTACTCTTTTAAATTTGGACACGACCCTTATGTTAAGGTTACCTAACCTAAGGTAACCTAACATAACCTAATTTAAACTAACATAAAATAACCTAACATTGAAGATTTTTACATAGGACTCTCTAGAAACATTTTTCATCAGTAAACTGAATGTCTAGACTCAATAGTTTGGCCGGTACACAATGAGTAGTGATTCTAATATTTACCAATAATTTCAAATAACATTCCATTAGGATCAACGGAATGATCACAATAAAAGGAAATCAAAAGTGAGTTTAAAAGTAATAATAAATAAAACTAAAAAAATGACATTCATGTTTCGGAATTATTTGGCATAAGCGAAGTATCCTGCTACTATGTGTACAGAAAGTTCATGCAGTTTGTACACTGGGGGTGTACAACTTTTCGTGAATACCTTCTCGCTGAAGATATCCGTGTGTACAGGGCTTTAAGTTACAATACACAACACCCTTGAAATTAAGTTACTGTCTTAACACATTGTTGCTTCTTGGGTACACAGAAATATGTGTATTTGTTTATTACATTACAAAGGGGGAGGAGAGAAGATGAACCCAGCCAGTTGCAGGCCAGTGAGCCTAACATCTAATGTTGGAAAAGTTATGGAGAGACTGGTGAGTGAATATATTGTGAGGGTAATGGAGGCGAACGGGGAGTATGGACGATAGACAACATGGATTCAGAAAGAGGTTCTCATGCGAGACGCAGTTGGCAGGATTGATGGAAGATATAGGGGAGGCTATGGCTGGGAGGAAACAGGTAGATGCGTGTTTTGTGGATTATGAAGAGGCGTTCAACAAGGTGTCACACGTAAAATTAATGATAAAACTGAATGAGTTGTTGGAGGATAAGATGGTGGTAAACTGGATGAGAGAGTATCTGAGAGGAAGAACCCAGAGAGTATGAGTAGGACACACACTCTCAGAGGAAGGAAGGTAACATCAGGGGTTCCACAGGGTAGTGTTCTAGGACCTATCCTCTTTAATTATGATGGGGGATTTGGGAATAAACATGAATTGCAGGGTTCGTCTTTTTGCAGATGACTTATTGTACAAGGTGATTAGAGAGGGTGGGGTCTGCAGGAGGACATAAACAAATTGGAACAGTGGACGAAGGAAAATGAGATTAAAATTAACGTAAATAAAACTAAAATTTTGAGATTTACACAGAAAAGAGAGGTAGTCAGATAGACATATATAGATGGGGAGGATGGGAGATTGGAGAGGCGAACTGATATAAATACTTGAGTTATTCTTCAGGATGACTTAAGATGGGGCGAGCAGGTGAAGAGTGTTACAAGTAAAGGTAGAAGAGCGCTGGCCCTGCTGGGAAGGGTGTTAAGGGGCACAGACAAAAAAAGTGAAAGAAAAGGGATACAAAACAATGGTGTGGCCCATTTTGGAGTATGCGGCGGCAGTCTGGGACCCTTATGTGGGAAGGGAAGTGGTAGAGGTGGAAAAGGTGCAGAGAAGGGCTGCTAGGTGGGTCACAAATAAGTGGAGGACACAGGGGGAGAGAGAGGAGGATTTCAAACCATCAGTAATGGTGAGAGGACTGGGGTGGGGCACACTGCAGGAGAGGAGAAGAGTGGAGCGGCTGGTAAAGATGTTTAAGGTGGTGAGGTGGGTGGGTGGGCACAACTGGGTGACAAGATACAGAGAGGTATATTCAGGGGAAGGGGTGATCATGAGTGGAAGATACAGAGGGTGGAGAAGAGGACAGAGACAGGAAAAAACACTATGATGGTGAGAACGGTGAAGGATTGGAATGAATTGGCAAGGGAGGTGGTTGAGGTGACGGGAGCGAGGGAGTTTAGGAAAAGGTTGATGGGGTCGGAAAATTGAGAAGAGGCAGGTTAAGCAAATCCTTGCCACAGGGCTAAAGCCCTCTACACAATTACACGACGTGATGCGATGTGGCGACACAACGAAGCGAAAGCCAACAACATCGCAAAGCATCGCGGCAGTGCGTTTTGCAACGACGCGACGCAAAACGAGGCGATATAGCTAGCGGAAGAAAAGTTGACACAGCCTGCCATCTGTGTGAAGACATGTGAACCACATTGGGCAATTACAAAAATTCACTCGCAGGAGTACGGTACGTTATTTTCATGGGTTATTTCAGTTACGTGAGCAGGTTTAGTCGATTAAATTAGATTTATTTATTTTTTCTACGTGATAAATATTTTGCCAAATACTACACCCACAGTTCATTCTGTACGCTGTATTTTATTTATATTTAAATAAAAAAATTAGGTCGGTAATTGACCGAGATCTCATAGTTGAATTTTCGAACACAGGCTAGTTACACTCTGGTTGAATTTCGAACATCTTAAACTTGAAACTTTAATTTTTATACGCACAATTTATATTACATAAGCAAAATATGTGGCGGGATGTCAGGTTATGTTCCTGTGAAGCATGTAAAAACATATAATATGTGTGGCTAAATTAATATTCCATCCTTCGTTCCTTCCCTCTCGTTATTTTTCTCTTGTTTACAAACATCACAATAGCATTTTTCGCATTCTTGCTTCTGATTGGATGTTGTCTTTGACGTCATCAGCAATATCGCCCGAGCGGCAAGTCAGCCTCGTCGCTTGGCGAGATGTCGCGTGATGTCGCGCATCGCGAGCGAAGCAACTTAAGATTGGCTCGTTTGGTGTTACGTCATGTCACATCGCGTCGCTTCGCGCCGCGTCGTGTTATTGTGTAGAGGGCTTTAGGGACAAATGCAAGAAGAAAAATTAAATATAAAAAAATATATATATAAAAATTCAGCTGCGTTTACACACACTTATGTGTTTTCTCTTACATAAGAATTTATTTTTTGTTATTGTATGTATTAATGTATACGTCTATCCTTTTTCTCTTTATTGTACTGACAACTCCCTGGAAAATTGGAGGAATAAATAAATAAATACCTCAACTTAAGACGGGTTTGCTATAAATACCTTATTCCTGATGAGATGCGAATTGTTAAATTCAACTGCAATCTTCTCCCAAGCTTCCTTTTTGATTTCTGTCGACTCGCTGTCAAGTTTTCTGTTCTCGAGTATGTGTTTATATTTGACAAGTATTGCCATCAGAAGTTTCTTTTCTGTTACTGTGAAACATTTCTTTTTACATTCCATCGTTCCGTACGCACAAACGCACACACTATTCAAGAATCAACGAAGGTTTACCTTCAAAACAAACCGCGGTCAACTTCTTGGACTTGGACACCAACGCCAACACCCTCCCATAATCATTGACGCCATGACACTTTTAATCGAAAAGTACCATTCCAAAAACATTAATTCTTTTTTAAATGCATTAAAATTTTAAAAATTTCAACGTACAAGTACGTAAATTTGTATTACTATAATTAAAAAATATGTTTAAACGTCTAATTTACTACTACAAAAAAGAGCTTAATATATTTTTAACGAGGAAGTATCACACTAAACAGCTTTTTAAGAATTATGTTTAGGCCTCAAATGTTATCAAAGTAGTGATTCTCGCCCAATGAAAAATGCACCGAACGATAGCGACAACATTCCTTAACAAGACATCAGTTTCAGAATTTCTGTTTAGGTCGTCAGTTTTTTGCGAAACCAAAACACCAACAGTGATGTGGGGCGCAAGACATTCTTGCGGGAGAGAGAGGCGCGGGAAATATCACTCATGTTTCTGAATTTTTTTCCAAATGTATCGTTAAATAAAAAATAATTAAATGTCAAATAAAGACATATAGGCCTACACTTACAATATGCACTAATTAAGATGTCTATTACTTACGTATATTTCAAACTAACAAGAGTCAAACTTGACAGTCTTATACAGAATATACGAATATATTTAAGCCTCAACTGTGATCAAATCAGGGATTCTCGCTCAATGAAAGTTACACTGAACGATAGCGACAACATCCCTTAACAAGACGTCAGTTTCAGAATTTCTGTTTAGGCCGTCAGTTTTTTGCGACACCAAAACACCAACAGTGATGTGCGGCGCAAGACATTCTTGCGGGAGAGAGAGGCGCACGAAATATCACTCATGTTTCTGAATTTTTTTACAAATGTATCGTTAATTGCATAATAACTAAATATCATAATAAAATGTATATAGGCCTACACCTACAATATGCACTAGTTAAGATATACATTTCTTAAGTATGTTACAAACTATCAAGAGTCAAACATGACAGTCTTACACGGAATATACTAATATATTTAAACCTCAACTGTGATCAAACCAGAGATTCTCGCTCAATGAAAATTACACTGAACGATAGCGACAACATTCTTTAACAAGACGTCAGTTTCAGAATTTCTGTTTAGGCCGTCAGTTTTTTGCGACACCAAAACACCAACAGTGGTGTGCGGCGCAAGACATTCTTGCGGGAGAGAGAGGCGCGGGAAATATCACTCATGTTTCTGAATTTTTTACAAATGTATCGTTGAATGAATAATATTTAAATATCATAAAAAAAAGGCAAATAGGCCTATACCTACAATATACACTCGTTACTATCTCTGACAGTGTTGACATTTGCCCTGTTTTGTTTTCGGCGCTCGACAGCTGCTTTCCGGCGCTCGACGATTTCCACAAATTTGGGACACGATTTTAAGTTGGCTGGATGCCTGCCTTGACAGTTGCAGCATTTTGGATTGTTGGATTTGTTAGAGCAGACGTTCAGCGTGTGTGGCCCGGAGCAGCGTGGACAGATTGTGGGAAGGTAACAGAAATTCTTTGTGTGATCCAGGGCGTTGCAATTGCGGCACTTTGCAACTTCTGACAGCCGTTTCCTGTATGGGGCGGGGGTGAACAATCGTCATGTTTAGCCGGTTGACTGCTGGTAGAGGGGGCAACGAGTCATTTTTTTCGACTGTCACATAGAACAGACGTAGGGGAACAAGCCATGCTTGTGTGGGGTCTTTGGGGTCTTTTTGCTGCTTGTGAAACTGGTACACGTCCAGTACTGTGTAGCCGCACTCGGCGAGCTCTTGCTGAATGTGTTCTTTGTCTGTGTCCGCCGGCAAGTAGAACACTACTTTTTGTGGCTGCTCAGAAGTCCGTGCAAAAGTGAAATAAGGAATGTTGCTGGCCTTGAGTACTTTAGTGGCCGCGAGGTATTTCTGCTCGTCTGTGGCAGTGATGTGGATTCCGTTACGGGCCATAGAAAGAGTGTAGCCTGTGCTGTGTATTGCTCGGAGCTTCTGCACAATCAGAGAATATTTACTGGTGTCGCGGACAACCAGTCTGAATAGCTGCTTTCTTGCAGCAGTGTTTGTTGTTGAGCGCGGCTGTGCTCTTGTTTGTTGGCCTGATTGTCCAGAGGGAGGAAGGGGGGGGGTTGTGACTGCTTCTTGCATTCCTGCAAGAACGCTGTACCGGTTTTGAACCGGTATTCCCGTGTCTCGCACTTCGTGCTGCAGGCCACGAGCTCGCTTGTTTTGCCGGCGCTCTAGCGCAGCAGTTTCCTGTTCATGTTGTTGGTTTAGTTCTGCCTGGCCCTTGCTCATGAGCGAGCGGAGGTGTTTATGTTCTTGTTATTTTGTCTCGTGGAAATCCCCTTCCATTTCCATTTCTGAGAGGTCAGAGTCAGATATGTCTGAGATTGTAGGGTTTTCCAGGGGCGGCACGACTGTCTGTTGTGCTGTGTTTTGTGTCATGGCTTGGATGTACTCCTCACTGGAAAGTGTTTTCAGCACTCGGCCCTCTTTCGTTACCAATACTGCTCCGGGTGGGATGTTTATGGGTGTTGAAGACAGCCCAGGCTGCTGCTGAAGGCCATCCTCCGTGGCCAGGTTCGCATTCCCTGCCAGACTGCAGGAAGGTTTTTCTGGAACAGCAATGTGTTGCGTGTTTTTATAAAAATTTAGTACAATTTAAAAGTGTTACGTGTGCCTAAGCTTCGCTGCTGTGCGCTTCGCCCACTTCCCCCTTCGGGGGCGCGGCTAAAGAGGCCGGTGGTAGAAAAGTTTACCTCAGACCGGACTAAGCGCACAGATGTAGTGTCGCGAGTTAAATCCCCGTTTCGCAGCCTACACCTAGCCGAGGCAGAGCAGACACCGCAGACGTCCGTCGGCTTCAGAGGCTAAAACTGGAATTCATCATCACCTCGAGGCGCTCCATGGTTTGCCTTGGATTTGGGGGGGGGGGAGAACATTTACTCTGTCCTAGAGAGCTATCAGCCTCTAGAAATAACGATCCTTCAATCAGGCTTAGATGCGAGGCCACCTTCCAGGCAGGTTCGAGAGGGTCATCAGTCTTTTCTTTACCTGCTCGGCTAACAGACTGTGAAGCCAAATACTCGCTCATGTACTTGCAGCCAGAAAATATCTGTGTTATAGGGGGACAGGGACGAGATTCATGGTAATGTGCCGAAACTGTGATTCGGATTTGATAACAAGTATGAGTTCGATATCCGGCGGGACGATTGCCAGTGTTCCACACGTAGCAATCGTCCTGCACAATGCTTTTGTAATGGTTGGTGGATTTTCTCGCGGATCTCCCTTTTCCCCACTCGTGTATTTCAGCATTGTCACACGCCCACATCATTCTTCTTAACTGTGTTCAAGTGGCCTATTTTTTTTTCAATAGTGTTAGATTTGTAGATGGTACTTGCGTGTACAGTTTCCTCAAATAAAATTAATTTAGCTCGAATAGTTTTTTTTTCATAATGGTGTGTCAAAGTTATAATTTACATTTAATGCTGCATTGAAAATCATGAAAACGAATTTACTCACGCTTACGAAATAATTCGTGGTAACATGAATAATGTTGGCTATGAAATGAAAATAATGTTGCGAGCCGCGACTGTCTGGCTGGGTGGTGTAGTACGATACTGTGGTGGCGGAGCTAGGACACCTCCTTCCCACCCACTCCTCGGTGCCGTGGCTGTCGGGCAAGGCGTCGAAATACAATACAGTGGCGGCAGCCCTAAAAGACCTCCTCGGGTGCTGCATGGATTGTATTACTCCATGATAACCACCTGCACCCAGTATCAGGTAACCGAGAGAAAATATCGTGATCTGGAATGATCTTGTTCCTTCTTTATCTCTCGGGGTGGTGCTTGACTTTGAAGCGACATCTTTCCAGAATTTTTGCTGGCAGATGCCTAGTGTGATCTCAAGTGATAGTGACAAGTATTGGATTGCAACGACTGTTCAAGGGCGTCCAGCGAGTGGGACCGCAGCAAGTAGTAGGAAGAAGGTGATTCTAGGCCAGAAAGATTCTTCGGTATTATTTCTTTGGGTCCACCATTGTGAGTGACTAGTAACCTTTTCATATACAGAGAACTTGTGTAGATGTATTTTTTTCCCCTTTATGTAAATAGTAGTTATTTGTTCTGTTTGACATTTATTGTGGTAAATCTTTATAGACATAGATTTTTTTTGTATATACGGTTTTTAATAAACAAGGTTAGCTTTATTTTCTTTATTTTATCAAAGACCTCCATCCCCAAACGTACCTAGCCCGCAACTTGTAACAATAATTATCTGTTTGCTCCTTGTTTCTTATTTGACCCGATTTCATTTTGGAATTTCATGCTGTGTATGTATCTTGCTGACTAAGCATACTCTGCTTATTTAATGGTTTTCTTTTATTTGTTTAGTTTACTTTGACAGTCATTCAATTTGCAATGGAGTACGTCCCAGAAACTGAATCTTGTCATGAACTCCCATTGCCCAGTTCTTTCAAAGATTAAATATTTGTAAACCCACAATGACGTATTCCGAATTGTAAAAAAATCGCAAAAGTATAGGAATAAAGTTGGAAGTTTAGTAATTTTTTTAAAATACCCGAACGATGCAGTGCGAGCTTTACTAATATTTTAATACATAGCCCATATCATATTATTTCTCTGTAAATTATTTGGTTAACGTTTTATTCGCAGAGCAGCGTAGCACACAAATTTAGATTTTGATGCAGCGTTATGCGAAAACTATGCGAGCTATTTTTTTTCTTTTACAAAAATTTTACCCGCAAGTACTTAATATATAAATAACAATGTTTCATTAAAATATAAAATATTGATACTAAACGCTCTTGAACATCCTTAACATTGAGAGCTACACAAGGTTATTTATAAAAAGTTTTTACTCGTTTATAGTTTCCTAAAGCGATATCATTTAGTCGGGAACTATAAACAAAGCAAGCTATGCAATGAAGACAGTGCCGCAGAGATGCAGTTAAATGTAGCAGTGACAACATTTGAGTCACCGTTTATAAACAATGTAAAATGCAAGGACGCAGCATTCAGGATTATATTTGGCACCTTTGAAAGAAAATTTTACTGTTTACGCGCGAAAATATTGTAACACGTATATAACGCTTTGAATTTGTAATTCGTTTATCATGATCGAAAGTTACACTGTAAACAAGACAATAGTTTATAAGAAAATGTCAAATAATATAGTTGAGTTATCTTCTCAAACAAGAGCGTAATCACTTCCTATTGTCGTATGTATGGTTGTGGTTTTAAAAATACAGTAGGACTATTTAGTTTTTTATTAGATGGGCGAGATAGTCATGATCAGAAATTAGTTGTCACTGACGTTTTTCTTGAAGTTGCAACATTTTAGCGGTCTTGACGTTTGCAATGATAATATATAGGTAGGGTTTTTATTCACCAGTTTTATTTTCATTTCAGCGTTCTTGTTACCAAGTTTTATTCCATAAATCCTACCCCGAATCAATATTTTGAATTTAATTCCCCTTTTTAAAAAATTATAATCACGAGAAAAATATGTGACGGACTAAGAAGGGCGGGGAAAAGGAAGATGTCCGAGAAAACCGCGCATGCAAACAACGTCTTCTTATGTTTCCCAAAAGTGTAAAGTCTGGGACTAACCCTACCGGGAATCGAACCCAGATAGCCTTGGTGGGAGCCGAGTGGCCTTACCACTTGGGCCAAGCTCCCATGGCGCAGTCAGCTGCGCACCGGTCTGAGTTACGGGGAGTTCTGTGTTCAATTCCCATGTCCGGCAGGGTGTAAATATGAATTTGTCCTAATCCTTTTCCAACTACTCCAACAACTCAAAAATTGCCTAAGGGTTTAATCTCATATACTTAAGGCTTCCGCCAGCCTTAGAAGAAAGATCAGTGCAGACACTTAGCAATCCCTCTAGTAATCACAAACCTTTCCACGTACTTAACTGGATTTTGTACATAAAAGAGTTCAAAGTGTAAACAATAGCACAATCGTACTTTGCTCATGATGAAACTATAATTACTATTTTTAAAAAATTCATGAAAAGGGCAAAATAGCCTCTTTTCAACGATCTGTTGCGGGGTGCGCCCGCCCGTGGATCAGATACTTTCAAAAATAGGATACATCTACACTCTGATACTTTATGCGTGACGCGCGCGGATAAAAACAATATGTCACAGCGATGAATACAAATTGGCGACGGTTTTTGTGAAGCATTGCGCGCTAGTTTAGCACCTTACGTTTAAGGGCGATGAGGCACTAGGCGCGCCCGTCTCGGTAGTTCTTATCATTGCTCCGCGTCTGAGCCTCCAACACGCCAAAAAGCTCCAGGCAGGCCTCACATTAAAAATATATATATACCGTAGCCCGTGTGATATCCATTAATTAATATGAATTGATATTATTTAATTTAAATAGCTACCATACCTGCAAGTCATATCATGTTGGTTTTTATGTTTGTGGTGAGCTGTTATAGTGTAAATAATATATATCACTTGGGTAACATACAGCGGCGGTAGCATAACGTTATAAACACGTATTTGGTGTGGAAACAGTTGACTGTAGGATGTGCTGTTACAAGTTTTGTTCGATGAAGGAATTCGTGTTTCCGTACCAACTGGCGACTGCTGTAGAGCAGCATTTGTTCATTAGAAAGCGAGATAATATTTTAAGCATAGTTACGTTTTGTGTGGAACGATTGTGACTAGGCCATGATCATGGGAAAGTAAGAATTTAAATAAACATAAGTTCAACTAATAAAATACTAGTTTCTATGTTGTTTTATGCTTGTTTGTAGACAGAGTAATACGCGTTGCGCTTTTGAAAATATCCGAATCAACATACTGTAATCAAGATATTACCTTCAATAAAACAATGTATTTATTTTTAGTCTGGAGTAACAACATGAGATTTACCTCATGCGTAGGGACTGGAAAATTTCGCAGGTTCAATAGCCTATATACTGTTACAAGTTTGAGACATAAAACTTTACATGTGGGCAATTCCCATAAGTTCTTTTGGGATAGAGGTCTTATAAATATAAATAAAAGAGTTAAATTAAGTACTGGATTTAATAGCTCACAAAGCTATTAAATACACATAAGAGTAATCAACTATAACTCTCGCAACACAATTAATTACGCACACAATTAGTACTTTTCCACAGAACGTTAATTAACTTTGACAATTAAAGCACAAGAATATTTACCATTAACCAATTAAAGACTACAAATCACAATAAAAGTTCAGTCATATATCCAATCAACAGTTACTCTCAAATAATGACAATGTACAACCTTAACAGTCCTAAGGGAGGATGGCTCACCATGTACAGTGCAACACCCAGAGTGCACCTCTGTCTTCACTCTTGAGGTCTTCGGTTCGACTCCCATCGCCCACCTCCTTCGCCTGTCGACCCGCAGCAGAAGTCTTCTTGTCTCACCCAGTACTGCTCCGAGTATGTGCCTGTAGCCTGGCAGTAGACTCAAACGTCACCAAGACGTCTTCCTGACATCGCCAAGATGTCTTCCTGACATCGCCAAGATGTCTTCCTGACATCACCAAGATGCTCTCACCAGCCTCTCTGCACAAGCTTAGCACCTCCTCCGAGCAGGACCAATAGCGAACTCTCGAAGCACTTATTCTCTTGAATCACCAGGTAGACAGTCGCCCCAAGTAGCCAGTTACTGCCCTCCTCGATACAACGCCGTCAGTGTTGTTCTCCACAGCTCACCACCTCTGCAGCACTCCAATAGAACACCACAAGTGTTGTTAATCCTTCCTGCAGCCCGCTGGCGTCACACAGCCTCGACACCGACCACTGCCGTCGTGCTGCTATCCTCGAGACGCCATACCTCGTCAGCTCAGTCGTGCCGACACACAACACCTTAGTGTTGTCTGTCCCTTCTGCAGGGCGCTGATGTTACTCAGCCTCGACACCGACTACCGCCACCGTGTTGGCATCCTCAAGACGCCACACCTCGTCAGCTCCGCCGATGTTACACCAGCCTAGACGCCGTCGTGTTATCGCTCCCAAGGCGCTGGGTCCTATCTCTGTGCCGCTGTTAATGTCTTCTCTCGGCCCGTCACTTCTCACGACGTCCATCGTCGTCCTAGTGGCAACGCCGCCCCTAAGGGTGCTACCTCACACCACTCTCGGTCTCACTTCATCTTCACGACTCACTACTAAGACTCCACAAGATTCTCACCTCCCGACTCCGCACAAGACTCTGCAATACTAGACTGACTCATGTTGCGCAGTACCGAGGCTTTTATACGGCCCCTTCAATTACGTCAATGGCTGATGAAATACGATGACCTGAAGTCTAAAAATAGACATTACCTCGGTCATACTTGTTGATAGTCAGGTATTCGCACTGGTGTCATCGGGGAAACCTAGTGACGTCTCTTGGGAGATGCGACATTGCTGCGAAAACCCATGACATCTAGGTTGACTCACAGGGCCGACCATCCAGCATGATGTAATGTGCCTGCTGCCCGGACAACATGCAACATTCAACACTGTGTTAGAAGTAGTATTTAGTTAAACTTGGAAACTTTTTCTTTGCAAAAATATTACTGGACACACTTCTTATTATGCAAATAAAATTTTTCGTATCGCAACAGACAGTAATTTTTTTTTATTCGTAAGTTGTAATTTAAGAAAAGGAAGAGGAATTAAGTATTTTACACATACTTTCTTCTTTCAATATTCCAGTTTAAGTGAAAAAATGCTCACAAGTTAGCTGATATAACTGCAATATTATGTAAGAAAACATAATCCTATTAGTATGAATTTATCTCAGACGTAGACCTATAGGACACACGAGATTTTAAACAGGAAAGGGAATGGAGGACATTTAAACTCGATCTTACCGTTTTACATAATAAGCAATTAGACTTTGAACAGAGAGTCTAATCGTAGAAATAATTGCAGACCCGAAATCAACGCATTGCCAGAGTCTAGAAGCATATGAGGATTACTTTTAATAACTAAAATGTCCTCTTATTGTGGTTAATTTAAGCTACATATTAATGCTTAAGTTAAGCGTACTGAACAAAATTCTTAGAACACTTCTTAAACGCAAAATGCTTTCTCGAGATCATTTTCCTTTGCAAAGTATTGTTACAAGTTGCGGGCTAGGTACGTTTGGGGATGGAGGTCTTTGATAAAATAAAGAAAATAAAGCTAACCTAGTTTATTTACAACTGTATATACAAAAAAACCTATTTCTATAATGATTTACAACAATAAATTCCAAACAGAACAAATAACTACTATTTTCATAAAGGATAAAAAGAAATACATCTACATAAGTTCTCTGTATATGGAAAGGTTACTAGTCACTCACAATGGTGGACCCAATGAAAGAGTACCGAAGAATCTTTCTGGCCTAGAAACGCCTTCTTCATACTACTTGCTGCAGTCACACTCGCTGGACACCGTCGAACATTCGTCACTATCACTTGAGATCGCACCAGGCACCTGCCAGCTTCCCCTTATATACCCATCCCTTCTTCTCAAATTATCTCGGCAGGTCTCTGTTCTCCAACTGCCTGGAAAGGTGCCACTTCAAAGTCAAGCACCACCCCGAGAGATAAAGAGTGTACAGAATAATTCCAGATCACGATATTTTCCCTCGGTTACCCGATACTGGGTGCAGGTGGTTATCATGGAGTAATACAAACAAATGTGGCACCCGAGGAGGTCTTTTAGGGCTGTCGCCACTGTATTGTATTTCACCGCCCTGCCCGGCAGCCACGGTACCGAGGAGTGGGTGGGAAGGGGGTGTCCTAGCTCCGCCACCACAGTATCGTACTACACCGTCCAGCCAGACAGTCGCGGCTCGCAACACTGCCCCCTCCTCAAGTCTGTTCGTCCCGAGCAGACACAACAGACTCTGGTCCGTCATAGAGAGCTAGTCTGTCAATATGCACAACCTTGGGTTTTCTTGTCCGAGAGCCCATGCGAACTATCCGTAAGAATACATCATTTATCTTCTTGGCAATCGGGTAAGGGCCTTCCCAGCATTTCTGTAGTCTCGGACAGTATCCTATCCATCGCTGTGGGTTATACAGCCACACCAGCTGTCCTTCTTGAAATGTCCTTTCAGGTCCCCTCCGATCATACCTCGTTTTCATCTGGTCGCTGTTGACTCTTAAATTTTGCCGAGCGAAGTCATGGACTGTGCTCAATTTGCGACGCAGTTCGTCAGCATACACCATCGGTGAAGCAGGCTGTTCTTCTTCTACTGGCCTCCCAAACAGTAGATAACTTGGAAGACGAAGCTCTCGCCCAAACAGCATCTTCGAAGGTGTTACCCTTGTGGCTTCATGGACAGCTGACCGATATGCAAGGAGGAACAGGGGCACCTTGGAGTCTCAGTCCTTTTGATTGTCGGCTACAAAAATGGACAGCTACTGTTTTAAGGTACAATTTAACCGCTCGACCATTCCATCCAACTGAGGATGCAAAGGAGTAGTCTGTGTCTTCTTCATTCCCAGAATTTTGGTCACTTTCTGGAATAACCTGGCTGCAAAGTTGCGGCCCTGGTCGGAGTGAAGTTCGAGTGGCACTTCAAACCTTGAGAATACATGATCCACTAAAGCATCGGCAACTGTGCTAGCCTCTTGGTTAGGTATTGTTATGACTTCAGGCCACTTGGTGAAGTAGTCTTGCACCACCAATAGGTGCCGATTCTTCCTCTCAGTCACAGGCAAGGGACCCAAAATATCTACGGCCATCCTCTCGAACGGGGCTCCGACAATGTACTTGTGAAGATGACCATGCCATCTAGTTCTTGGTCCCTTTCTTGCTGTACAAGCATCACAGGTTCGGCACCACCTCTCGACATCATCCCTGCAATGTAGCCAATAGTATCGTAATCTAACTTTGTTGAGAGTCTTATTAACTCCAAAATGTCCTCCAGCTGCTGAACTATGAAGTTCCATCAGCACCTCTGGAACTCTAATTTCTGGGAGTACCAGCTGTAGACAGGTTTCTTTGCCATCTGCACTTTCCCAGATACCGGTACAGGACGCCATTTCTCAGAGATAGAGAATCCCATTGTGGCCAGTATGCCTTAGTTGTAGTACTTTGATCAGATAAATTGGCCCACTCTGGGCGCTGGCCTTTTTCCTTCCATTCTACTATTGACCTCTGATCTTCGCCAATCTTTTCATCGTTCCAGGTGGAGAAGGTTCATTGCCAGTTGTGAACTCTTGAATTCTTGTTATCCGAGAGGTTGGTGTCTTCCCAGCTTCCCCTTCTTGGCGATCACAATGAAAGCACATTGGCTCGCATGGCCTCCTGGACAGTGCATCAGCATTGTTGTGTAAGCGCCCAGGTCTGTGCTGTATTTCAAAATCGTACTTTTGAAGGTGCTGCAGCCACCTAGCTATCTGTCCTTCTGGGTTTTTGAAGTTCAGTAACCAATGTAATGATGCATGATCTGTTCGTAGAATAAAATGCCTTCCATATAAGTAATGGTGAAAAAGTGAATTAGAATTGACCATTGCCAGGAGCTCCCTGCGAGTTACACAGTAATTACTTTCAGGCTTATGTAACAATTTGCTGAAATACTCTAATGGCCTCTCTTTTCCATCCTGGATCTGTGACAACACAGCACCAATCCCCACATCGCTCGCATCAGTGTCTAAAATGAACTGTCCAGGAGCAGGAGGTGAAACCAAAATTCCCTTTAATTTTCTGAATGAGGATTCACAATCGGGGGTCAATTCATGTAATGGCTTTGCTACTGTGGCGAATCCGTGCACAAAACACCGATAGTAAGCACACAGCCCAAGGAAACTTCTTACTTGAGTCTGATCAGTTCGATGTGGCCAATCTCTAATCGCTTTTGTCTTCTTTGGATATGTTTCTATCCCTTCAGCCGACACTACATGCCCCCAAAAATTTTACATTCCCTTGGAGCAAATTACACTTTTTGGGAATTAGCTTCAAATTAGCTGCTGTTATCCTCTGGATCACTGAATCAAGACATGTTAGGTGGTCATCAAATGTATTCCCTGTAACCAGAATGTCATCCAAATAAACCTGATAAATATCCAAAGGTAGTACTCTTTCCATGAGTCGTTCAAATGTTGCTGGAGCATTGCACAGTCCATAAGGCATGACCTTGAATTGCCAAATTCCTTTCCCTTGTACAGAAAAGGCAGTCTTCTCTCTATCTTTCGGGGCCACTTCACATTGCCAGTAACCACTTTTCATGTCCACGGTTGAGAACCACTGGGATCCAGCCAGGCTATGCAGAGTGTCATCTATCCGAAGAAATGGGTAGGAGTCTTTAATGTTCACATCATTCAGCCGTCGGTAATCTACACAAAATCTTGTTGAACCATCTTTCTTCTTAACCAACACAACCGGAGATGACCAGGGGCTGTTCGATGGCTCTATCACATCCAGATCCTTCATTTCCTTCAGAATGTCATCAACTACCTCGTGTGAAGCAAGAGGTAGACGTCTAGGGGGTTGCTTGATAGGTATGGCATCTCCTGTATTAATATAATGACATGCCACAGATGTCCTACCAAGATCATGTGAACCACATGAAAAAGCATTTTGATTCTTTAATAAGAGTTCTGCAACAGAATTATCTTGTCTCCAGTCCAGGTTTTCCTTTGTCCTCTTCAGAAGTTCTGTAAGTGGTTCTGGCAGAGTATGCTTCACAAGATCCTCCCTTAAGACCTTACACCCAGTGGTGTTTATCTGGGAAACCTGCTTACACAAGCCAATCGTTGCCACCTCCTCGAGACGAATTGCCTTCTCAGACAAGTTCATCATTCTAACAGGGAAATTATTTTATCTTGATGAAACCAAAGTCCTGGCAATAAGTACTCCATTAGGGAGGTTACTCCCTTTTCTTATAGGCTCGATTAATCCTAGGCGCCTTACAAACTGACCTATACAGCGCCCTGGTATCACAATTTCGCTAGAAGCGGGCAACACAGTGGCCTGACAACAAACTACAGGGCAGCTGACTGGTGATGTTAATTCTGGTCGAGGTATCAGTACCAACTCGGTTTCACCTACCTTCAAGACCCCCAGTCGAGTGTCAATGCAGCATCCTAGTTTCCGCAGAACATCTAGTCCCAGTAAATATGCATCCGCAATATCCGCTATGTAGACTTCATGTTCTATTTCTAGTTCACCCAATTTTAGTTGCACACACTTCTTCCCTTTCAATAGTGTTGTCTCACCAGTCACAGTGGTTAACATGCACACTCTAGTACTTTGATCATGTGATTGCTGGGGGAAAGGCCTAACGATGTCTGGCCTAACGACAGTAATGGTCGCTCCTGTATCTACAACCATCTGACAGGGTACATCATCCAGGCTGCCCTCTACCAGCAATGCATCAACTTCCTGTTTTACCGAACGTACTCGAAGGAATTGTGGGGCCTTGCCTCCAGCAATCACAGACCTTCGCCTCTTAAGACCGATGTTTACACGTTCCCCGAATTTTGTACTTATTTGGTTGGTCTCACCTGGCTCTCGGTCCTGGTTTCTTCGCTGATACTGTCTGCACTGGGCTCTCAGGTGTCCAGGTCGTCCACACTCCCAGCACTCTGGTCGCTTTCCCGGTCGAGGGTGGTGTTCCAAAGCACCAACTCTGCTGAAAATGATGCTGATTGCTGTCTTCATTTCCTTCAGGGTATTCTCGATGCTGATCCCCTCTTCTTCACTTGTTACTTTCGCTGCTCGCACCACACGCCGATTTGCTGGCACCTGCCTTGCTGACTCGACTTCCAGTGCACGCGCTAGAGCATCTTGCATGGTACGAGGCGCTACCAGGCGTACTGCTTGTCGCACCTCTAAGTCTACAATGACATCAACAAAAAACCGAATTGCAACCACATCTCGCGCCTCCTCTGGACGCCCCTTAAGTGACAGATGTGCTAGTCTCACAATGTCTTACCAAAGTTCCTGGAATGACTCCCCAGGTCGCTGACTACGGCTTCGAAGTTGGGCATGGTGGACATGTAGTAAATAGCGGTCCCCGAAACGCAGCTCCAGGGCAGAGACTAACGTAGAATACTCCAGGCGATGTTCATCAGGCAAAGATTGGAGTATACTGAGTGCAGGACCCCTCAACACTGCTGCCAGTTAGTAGGAACGTTGCTCTTCTGTCCAACCATTCAGGGTTGCAAACTATCTCATATTGGATTTGATATTCATGCCATGGGGTTTGGCCATCATAAGGAGCAGGCTTGATTGTAACCCCCTTTCCAATCCCAGGCATGGCAACCACAGATGTATTCATGTTCTGTGGTAGTCCTACCGACGATCCTGACATCGCAGAGCACCTCCCGCCGTTACCCTGATGTCTCAGCTCTGGCTTCGTCGAGCCGCTATCCCGACACACCGATGGCTGACCACCTGCCTGTCGCTGTAGAAATTTCTCCCATTCCGTCCTTAAGACACTCACCTCTTTCTGCAGGTCGTCTTTCACACTTCCAATTTTCTTTTCCACATTTTTATTAACACTGTCAATTCTATGGTCCACCAATTCACTGACATTGTCAATTTTTAGGTCCACCATTTGAGAAACACTTTCAATTTACTTGTCCACATACTCTATTTTAGTGTGCACTAGCTCACTAATTCCCTCTATCTTCCTGTCTACATTTTGATTAAGACTGTCTATTTTCCTGTCTACATTCTCATTAACACTGTCAATTTTCCTATCAACTCTGTCTATTATCTTGTGTACATTTTCGTTACAACGGTCAATTTGGGTATTTACACCGCTTATTTGGCTACTTAGTCCCTCTATTAATGCTCGCAAACCCTCTAACTCACTAGCCATTTTTCTTGTAAACATAAATTTATAATTTGAAATTCCTTACCTAACAAAAATTAACAAGCACTAGCTCACTAATTCCCTCTATCTTCCTGTCTACATTTTCATTAACACTGTCTATTTTCCTGTCTACATTCTCATTAACACTGTCAATTTTCCTATCAACACTGTCTATTTTCTTGTCTACATTTTCGTTACACTGTCAATTTTGGTATTTACACCGCTTATTTGGCTACTTAGTCCCTCTATTAACGCTCGCAAACCCTCTAACTCACTAGCCATTTTTCTTGTAAACATAAATTTATAATTTGAAATTCCTTACCTAACAAAAATTAACAAGTACGATTAAATATATAACCGTCTACACTTAATTTTAACATAATTTAAAACATTTAATAAAAAAATTTAAATAATTGACTACATCCTACTTCTGACACCAGTGTTACAAGTTGCGGGCTTGGTACGTTTGGGGATGAAAGTCTTTGTTAAAATAAAGCAAATAAAGCTAACCTAGTTTATTTACAACTGTATATACAAAAAACCTATTTCTATAATGATTTACTACAATAAATGCCAAACAGAACAAATAACTACTATTTTCATAAAGGATAAAAAAATACATCTACATAAGTTCTCTGTATATGGAAAGGGTACTAGTCACTCAGAATGGTGGACCCAATGAAAGAGTACCGAAGAATCTTTCTGGCCTAGAAACGCCTTCTTCATACTACTTGCTGCAGTCACACTCGCTGGACACCGTCGAACATTCGTCACTATCACTTGAGATCGCACCAAGCACCTGCCAGCCAAAAACTCTCTCTCATGCTGCAGCTTCCCCTTATATACCCATCCCTTCTTCTCGAATTATCTCGGCAGGTCTCTGTTCTCCAACTGCCTGGAAAGGTGCCACTTCAAAGTCAAGCACCACCCCGAGAGATAAAGAGTGTACAGAATAATTCCAGATCACGATATTTTCCCTCGGTTACCCGATACTGGGTGCAGGTGGTTATCATGGAGTAATACAATCCATGCAGCATCCGAGGAGGTCTTTTAACGCTGTCGCCACTGTATTGTATTTCACCACCCTGCCCGGCAGCCACGGTGCCGAGGAGTGGTTGGGAAGGGGGTGTCCTAGCTCCGCCACCACAGTATCGTACTACACCGCCCTGCCAGATAGTCGCGGCTCGCAACAGTATAATAGTACCTATAATATCAGTGGAAATGGTCCAAATCACAATATTCGATTTATTGAATGTAAAATTGTTGACAGGAAAATCTAACAGCTTGTAACTGTCAGATTACTGGTAAATTATTGAAAGTAAAAATGAATTTATTAATAAAATAGTATTAGCACAAATGTTCACGCCATGTCAATGTTATTCTTCCTCTCTTTCTTTCTAACTCTATTTCATAGACAGGTTTTACATTTTGCCAGACCGCACGAATACAGTGCGGTGCTTTGTAAACAAATCAACCATGACATAATTCCCGTATGTTCTTCCCAGATAAGTCAAAATCGTTAAATGTGACGAAAATATGCCTATGCAGAACATAAGTAAAATTGGCCGAGTATTTAAATGCGTTCCAAGCAAAGTTATACACATTAAGTTCACTCAGTGACTGCTGATCACAGCATTGTAATTAAAATCAATACAAAATTTAAAATATTTTCAAAGTTAACTCGGACCTTTGTCAAAAATACGCACTTGAATAGCTAATAGCTGGCATAACAAACATGAAATGCTGTTCATTTCCGCTGTAGGTTTCTCACATTAAGATTGACAGCTATACGGAAGATAATTCCGATGTAGAATAATGCACAACAGTAACTAACTATTACGGTGTTTTGCAAATTTGTTTTCGAAATACACATGACATTAAGTTTCTATACCAAAATTCTTTTGCAGTTTATTAATTTTCATAAGTGTCATTTGTTCTACTGACGTCGGTAAGGCGTCAGTCTTTTATGCCTCGCCATGTCAAGGTAGGTGAGCGGCCATTACACTAACAGACAGGTGCTACAGCACTACATTAGTGCAGCGAAGTGTGACCCCGTCAACACCGAGCAAACGATCACTCTCTCTCGCTCTCGGCCAGCGGCAGAGCAGTAGACTAAACATCTCATAATTAACCCAAACCATAAAGACGCCACAGTGTCTAGGCGAAGTGGTAAACAATATATAGTGCCTCACACGAGTGTTTGATTTTTCAGTGTAATAATATTGTCGAAAGGTATGTGTATGTTTATTTTTCAGCGGACATTGAACAGTAGACGCCGTAAATTTAATGTAAAAATTATGTGTCAATCATATTGTGATCATTTCATCCTTCACTTAGGGAAATTTCGGTTTCCCTCCCCCGCCTTCCGGCCAGCCTACCTGCCGAGCGGAAGGCGGTGGAAAAGACAGTCTTCTTCCAGCAGGCCATAAGAACGGACGTGAGTGTCGCGGTCTCGGGGGACCTCAACTTGTTGCTCCAATCACCTAGGTAAATCAATAGTCTTAATGTAACTACCGGAACTTTCTTTCTTGTATTCTTGTGCCCCCGAGATACGTCGTTCGCGTGTGGGAGACTCCGCCCGCCACACTTATACTCACTCTCTCTCTCTTATTATCTCGCACCGAGCCACGTGCATTTTGTTCAGTGTAGGCTAGCAGGCGGCCATAGGCCTGTGCCCGCTTTAAGTTGCTAACATCATTTTTCATCTTTTGAGTGCTAATAAACGCCGTGTTATTTCTCCAGAAGTCTGACTTGTGAATGTAGTGTACCCCACTTCCCGGGGAAACTTAAGGGTGACGCCTTAATCCGTCGACATCCACCTCGCAATATATGAGAACTTTCATATTTGAGTTATTTTCAATGATCAGTAAGGTGTATTACCTAGTGAGTACCTACAGGAGTGTTAAGTTATGACTGTTCCGAAGCCACGTGGACGCTAGTCTCTGTCACACATGTCATCATAAAACTTAAATAACTACTTCATTATTTTATCTGACAGGTCATCACGGGATGGGGCTCGCCTCGTTCCCACACCCAAGTATTACAACATCTTTTTGAGTAAGAGTCTCGTGTTAGCCCGAGTCATTCGGCTAGCTGGCGCCCATTCTTAAAACTTTCCGTACTAATAATTTAAAAAAAAAAAACGTAAACAGACATTCCCGTGATCCCGGCCACGTGACTACGCTGACGAAAGACAGGCGATTTACTATCGCTGAAACCACAATAAATTTACGTTACTTTTATCTGCCGCTCCTTATTTCAAGTGCGATGTTATTCAGTAGTAATGTCGAAATATTTTTGCAGCAGTAGCTGTTAATCTGGAAACATATAATGAAATGAACTACGAACTACATTATTTTAATAACAGAAGCTGTTTCCTCTTCTTAGAGCCGTGTTCATGTAAATGCTTTGCCTTCTTTACTGATCTTTTACCATGCCGCAAACTGTTTTCGGGCCTGCCAATTTTTGAACTCAAAGGTAATTGTTATGTATCAGATAATAACAGGAAGGTGGTAAGAAGTGCCAGGTTGCCAACGGAGGGTTTCAGTCGGAATGGCGGCCAAGCAAGTGATGGACGCGCGTAAAACAGACATAACATTGGTGTCGAGTATATTAATTGGGAATTCCGCTTGAATGTACATTGATTGACGAAGAGTAACGGCATAAACAATGTCGTCGTTTCCGTCTTTCGGCGAGTTTGTTCCGGGCTGGGACTCGTGGCGAACGTACTCGGAGCGGTTAAAGTGTTATTTTGTGGCGAACAAAATAACCTCAGATGAAGAAAAGCAAGCAATATTTGTTACGGTGTGTGGCATCTAGCTGTACAATTTAGTATCTTCTTTGATTGCACCGAAAACAACATTGGAAGTACCTCTCGCCGACATGTTAACCTTACTTACGAATCACTTTGAACCTAATCCAAGTGAAATCGTGGAAACATATAAATTTCACAAGAGGGATCAAGGCGAAGGGGTGGGTATATGACAGTATGTGGCCGATTTGCGGCGAATAGCCTCGCACTGTAACTTTTCAGATTTGCTTCGCGATCGTTTGGTGTGTGGTGTGAGGGACAAAACATTGCCGTATGCTCTCCTTGCGAAACATAACCTAACCTTTAAGAATGCACTGGAGATGGCCACACTCGCTTAAACAACTGGTCGAAATATGATTGACATTCGGGGCAAATTGGAAGAAATCGCTGGAGGGGTGAACAAACTAACTGTTGGTGGGTATAGAAGGACATTCCAGTCAGATCAAGGTCCGAGTAAAGCGAAACCTCAACAGGAGGAACAGATTTGTTGGAGGTGTAATGGAGACCATCCACCAGAACAGTGTCGGCACCGTCGTACTGTGTGTAATTTTTGCTCTAAATGTGGCCATATAGAACGGGCTTGCATCTCGAAAAAGAAGGGTGCCGCCAAGGGAAAGAAAAAAGTCCAAGGTTCATGTGAAGGGACAAGTAAGACCCACAAAATGACTCATGTTCCAGAGCCCGATGACGTGGAAGAGTCACCTATATATAGTATATTTCGGATAGCAGCAAGTCCACATCCAAAACCACCAATGCTGGTGGAACTGTGGTTAAACAATAAGAAACATGTGATGGAAATTGACACTGGTGCCGGTCACACAATAATCAGTAAGGATACATTCAAGCAACTGTGGCCAGAGGAACCACCATTACAGGACGTGAAACTTGTGTTGCAGACATGGTCACAAGAGAAATTGCAGGTGTTAGGTTCTTTGGAAGCAGAAGTCATAACAAGAAAATTAAAGGTAACTCTACCCCTTCTTGTGGCGGATGGACATGGACCAAGTTTACTAGGCAGGAACTGGCTTGAACCTCTAGGTATTTATGTACATGGCATTCATTCAGTCTCACAAAAGGAGGTATACAAGATGGTATGTGTGCACCCAAGAGTGTTCGACAGTGCAGAATTGGGCCAGCATGTAGGGCCTTCAGTCACAGTAGAGTTGCAGCCAGATGCAAAGCCCATATTTAGGAAGATTCGGCCTGTAGCCTTTGCACTGCGCGAAAAAGTCTGTGAGGAAATTGACAGATTAGTAGACAGAGGGGTTTATGAACCCGTTAGATTTTCAGAATGGGCGACACCTATCGTACCTATCGTGAAAGCTGATGGTTCAGTACGCATGTGTGGGAACTATAAGTGTACTATAAATAGTGTGTGTAAGACAAGTACATACCTATTGCCTACCTGGAAGAGGCATATCTATAACTTTTGGTGGACGACGTGACTTCAAAGTTACTTACAGTAAACACAATGAAGAGATTATTTAGGATGAAGCGTGTTCCATTTGGAATTAGCAGCGGACCTGCAATTTTTCAGCGACAGATGGAAGTGCTGTTAGCTGGAATTCCAGGAGTGGTCGTGCTGATAGATGACATTCTGATTACGGGAAAGAGTGTTGAGGAACACTGGCGACGAGTACGTGAGGTCTTGGAGAGAATAGATAGTGCAGGGTTGCGCCTAAAAAAGTCAAAGTGCAGATTTGCAGTGGATAGTGTTGTATTCTTAGGATACAGGATTGATGTAAATGGGGTACATCCGACAGAGGAAAAAGTAGAAGTCATACATAAGGCTCCAGCTCCAACATCTCGGAAAGAACTTCAGTCATTTCTTGGCATGCTGAATTTTTATGAGAGATTTCTGGAAGACAAATCTTCTGTACATGAACCACTGCACCACTTACTGGATCTGGGGAGACAGTGTAAGTGGACTCGGGTACATGACGAGGCTTTTCACAAAGCAAAATCATTGTTACAATCGGATGCTGTGCTCACTCATTACAACCCGCAGAAGCCACTGATTCTCACACGTGATGCATCAGAATATGGGGTGGGAGCAGTGCTAGCACACATGATGGAAGATGGGACTGAAGCTCCTATCGCGTTTGGATCCAGAACTCTACATAAACACGAAAGAAACTACTCCCAACTGGATAAAGAAGCATTGGCCATCATGTTCGGAGTGACAAAATTTAGGCAGTATGTGACAGCCCGACATTTTACGATTATGAGTGACCATAAACCCCTGTTGCAGTTACTGGACCCCACTAAACAGACACCAGATATACTGTCCCCCAGGTTGCAGCATTGGAGTCTGTGGCTAGCTATGTTTGATTGCCATCTCGTACATCAGTCAGGATCCAAGATTAGTCATGCGGATGCATTGAGCAAATTGCCAATGCAGGCAAATGATTTCCATGTGCCAGTGGTAGGCGACGTCTTAGTTTTAGAATCAATGCCTGACCATCCAGGAGAGGCTGCACGAATAGCACAGGAAACTAATGACGACCCTATCCTTGCAGAAGCTAAGCGTAGAATAAGCAGTGGTTGGGTAGGTAAAGCAGTTACAGAAGAGCTTCATCCGTATTATAGTCGTAAGGATGAATTATCCGTGTACAAGGGATGTATCGTGTGGGGGAATCGAGTGGTAATTCCATATGCCTTAAGAACAGGTCTGTTACAAGTACTCCACTCAGCTCATGATGGTATTGTGCGGTCCAAGGCTTTAGCTCGCAGCTATATGCGGTGGCCACAGATGGACACAGCTATAGAAAAAATGATTGGACAGTGTAGTGAGTGCCAACAACACCACACTAACCCACCAAAGGTTAAAGAGAGTCACTGGATGCCGGAAGTTAAGCCTTAGGTGCGACTACACATGGATTTTTTGGACCAGTGCAAGGGCAAGTGTTTCTCATAGTAGTTGATTCTTTCTCAAAGTGGCCAGAGGTAAGAAAAGTGGCTTCCATGTCCTCAATGTCAGTCATCAGGGAACTTCGAGACATATTCAGCATCCATGGCCTACCCCATAGCATTGACAGTGACGACGGCACAGCTTTCGTATCAGAGGAGATGAAGACATTTCTCATGAAGAATGGAGTAAAGCTGATACGGACAACACCGTTCCATCCATCGACCAATGGCCAGGCAGAAAGAATGGTACAGACTAGTGATGGGAAATGTAGTTCGTTTGGCAGACCTAGGTCGTTCAGAACTATTCAGACAAGTGAACTGTTCTTTGGATGCAGTTCATTTGAACTATATAGTTCACCATCTGAAAAAGTTCAAGTCGAGATGGGGATTTGTACATATGTTGTCATAAATCATACATGCAACGTTCAGACGTGTATTTAATGATTTTTAATGCTTTTGTCATAATTGTTATACGGCATATGGTTCGAACTATAACCTTTATTGTGCCATCATGGATTGCCGATATCTATTCTGTTCTAACACAACTTCAAAATATAGGTGGTGGCGTGTCATTTATCTAAAAAAATATATTTAAGTTACTATTTGTTTTATGTATATTAAAAACATCAAAGAAAAAAAAAAGGAAGTTGATATGTTCAGTTGACAAGTCGCGGAACTGCGGAAGTGTAGAACACAAAACGAACGACGCGAACTGCTTCGTTCCGCGAACTAAATAGTTCGATGACAGACGCGAACTGTGCTTCGTTCCTCGAACTAGATTGTTCGACGAAAGACGCGAACTGCTTCGTTCGTCGAACTATATAGTTCGACCGATCTATAGGTTTTAGTACCTAGGAAGTTCGCCGTCACGATACAAGTCCTCGCGTTTTCCCCTCTCAGTCATTAATTGCCTATATTCTGTTCTAAAAAAAATTACTTATATTTCTAGACTCTTCGTAGTTAATATAATCAATATAATCCCTAAAACCTTACATATGTATACGTGGTTTGTAACAAATTGAGAACTTCTGAAGACCATCTTCTCTACGATAATAAAATATTATATATTGTGACTTCAGAAGTTCATTGTTCAATATAGTGTAGTCTACGAAATCTGATTGTTAATAAAATGCATTTGTTTAAGTTTAGAAGTGACAGGAAACTATAAATAATCTCTTAAAACAAAAAAAAAGTAACTATAGGGTTTCAAAAGTGCTCATTTTATTCCAGAACACGTATATGTGCGTCGTACATACATTGAGTGTGGCAAAACAACTGCGTATAACATAATTAACTTGCACGGCAGCATAATATTGTTACAACACGACTCAGAAAATAACTGGCCCAGTGCCGGTAACGAAATATAGGTGGGCAGCAAGTCGTTTTTCTTTAAACATATTTTAAGTTACTATTATTCCAATCTCAGCAAACACTCACGGAAAAAAAAATATAGGTTTGTCACCTTCCAAAACTTCTCGACTCGTATTTCTTCACAGCAACATGAAATATACATGAAAGTTGTTTCAAAACATACCTTTTAGTGCAATATATTTTTAAATATTTATTAACGTGTGATTTTTTTTAAGATGTTAAATTTAAGTTACTGTGCCTATTTTCACGTGTACACGAAAACTTGTGTAGTGCATTGCCACCAATAAGAGCAGAAGCGGTGATTTTCTCTCTTATTTGGTTTTTATGTATGTTTTTGTAACTGTATTTTAGATTTTCATGCATTAGCTACTTTTTAAACTGTGTATTTTCTCCACTTACTTTTCGCCATATAATTTAATGCCAATTTAGCTATGGTTATTAATATTGTTACTTGTCCTTTACATTGTAGTGAAAAATGAAAATGTTCTTGGCCTATAACAAATAGGGCTTCGTTATTTTCAAACGACAGGTCATGGGACAGAAAGGCACGACACGACAATAACGTCGAACTGTCTCTGTCCTCGAACGATATAGTTCGCGGACCTGCCTCGAACGATATAGTTCGCCGACCTGCCTCGAACGATGTAGTTCGAATACCGATGCAGTTCGCGATACATTTTCTTGTTCTCATCTTTCAGTCACCCTCTCCTCCACTGATCCCGTGCACTGATCCAGCGTAAGGGGATATGGGTGAAGAAATTTAAGAGGCGAGTACCGTCTCGAACAATGCCTTGGGAGGAGAGGGGAGACTAAACGCGCATGCGCGGATGAGCACGCTATAAAGCGCAGCTGCAGTAAACGGAGGGGATTGAATAAGCGAAGGCGCAGGCAGTCTTCCAGCCAGTCGCAAGAACAGTTCTTTTCCGCCTGAACTACATAGTTCAATAGTTCACGTATTGGAGCAGTTCGAAATGAACTGGTAGTTCACGAACTACCCATCACTAGTACAGACCATCAAGTGTAAGCTGAAGAAAATGCAATGTGGTGATTGGCAAACCAGACTGGCTCGTATGTTGTTTGCCCTGCGTACCACCCCCGGCACGACCACGAAGAAGACACCAGCAGAAGTTCTAATGGGAAGGCCACCGAAAACAATAGTGGATCAGATCTATCCACAGGCACAGGAGGATCATGGAAGTGGCAGAAGTCACACCACAGCGAGGAGTTTCAAGGTGGGAGACACAGTGTTGTGCAGGAACTACAGCGGGTCCACAAAATGGAGTTCTGGAGTGGTCAAGGCAAAGGAAGGACCATTAACATATGTCATCTCGTGTGGTAATGGGCAGTCATGTAGGCGCCACATTGATCAGCTACTCAAGAGGCAGCCAACACCTGAAGGAAGAAGTGTGCCACGGGAGGAACTACAGGAAAGAAAATCAGCAGGACACAGGCCAGCGCTCAGCACACCAGGATCCTCAACTGCAGCACCAACATGGGACTCGCCTCCCACGGAATGGACACACTCTCCAAGAAAACTAAACGTGGAACCTTTCCGAGGCTTTGAAGAGGCATGTTCTACACTGCAATCTCGTGGGCCTACGACACCCCTTGCCTTTGACAGCGATGGCATCCGTAGAGAACTGGCTGCAGGAGTGGAAAAAGGCAGTCAGAGAAATGGTGATGAGTAACTCAGAGTGTCTAGGGTCAAGGAAGATTAAACAATTACCTGACAGACTGAGAGATTTTGTACTGTAGCAAGAGTTTTAGTTTGTTTGGCTGTAGGGATTGTTAGTGTAATTACATAGTAAGAGATTTTCATACCTGACAACAGAGAGATTTCATGATCTAGCGAGTGTGTGTTAGTTTGTTGAAAGTGTTTTGTGTACTTATGCAGTAAGAGATTTTTAATTAGTGTTTTGTAGTGTAACAAATTAAGGGGAAAGATATCTGTTATGTATCAGATAATAACAGGAAGGTGGTGAGAAGTGCCAGGTTGGCAACGGAGGGTTTCAGTCGGAATGGCGGCCAAGCAGGAAATGGACGCGCCTAAAACAGACATAACAGTAATCTTACAGTAGTTCTTGAAAGTCACTGCAAATACAATTCGCGGTATCATGGACATGGCGTCCTGGCCGACACGCTGCTTCTGCAAGGCCTGTGGCATGTGAGCAGATGCTCCGAAGAGATAGTGGGTAATCCGAGGAGGTCGTTGTCATTCAATACTTGTACATGCCAGTCGCCCCATTGCGAAACAGGTCTACCTACGAACATAATTTCTGGGCTGTAACCATTTACAAACGTTTTTATCGATTTACAAGAAAAGTAATAATAAAATATTTACAGTGAAGGAATTATTTGATGTGATATTTAATTATCTGCGGAAGTATGCAACTGTTATTCTTTTATAGACACGCATACGGATTTTTAATAGTAAAACGTTAGGATGTTTAAAAATTCGGATATTTTAAATATTGTAACTGTAAAATTTCATTTTTCAGAAAAAAAAAGTAACTGGTTTTAAACCACAGTTACGATTGTTTAATTTTTAATTTTTATCTTTTGTACAGTACAAGTGCCGCCTCGAAAAATTGTATAGATTTCGTGTAATTTGTGGCGAAAGTTAACATTGATAGTGTTACAAGTTTGAGACAAAAACTTTATATGTTGGCAATTCCCATGAGTTCTTTTGGGATAGAGGTCTTATAATTAGAAATAAAAGAGTTAAATTAATTACTGGATTTAATAGCTCACAAAGCTACGAAATACACAAAACAGTAATCAACTATGACTCTCACAACACAATTAGTTATGCACACAATTACAACTGTGTCACAGACACGCTAATTAACTTTTACAATTAAAGTACAACAAATGTCTACCATCAATTAATTAAACAGAACAAATCACAATAAAATTCAGTCATATATCCAATCAACAGGCTTTCAAATAGGGACAATGTACAACCTTATCAGTCCGAAGTGGTGATGGCTCACCATGTGCTGCGCAGCACCCCGAGTGCACCGCTGTCTTCACTCTTGAGGTCTTCGGTTCGACTCCCGTCGCGCACCTCCTCTTCGCCTGTCAGCCCGCCGCAGCA
>PNEQ01074165.1:0-34776 GCA_003012365.1 Medauroidea extradentata
AGGTCGTTTGCAATTGATGTTGTTTCATTAATGCTGTATTCAAATAAGAAAATACACGGGACTACATGCAGTTATTCGCTACCAACCATACAAACAATAATGTAACTGTTGTTAATGTTGGCTTATATGCAGTAACGGCTAGTGATTTTTTTCAAAGGTTAAATCTTTAGTGTTCACTTTATTCCGAATGGCCTATAGTGTGGCTGTAGTCAACACATCAATAAACCCAAACAACAGAACACGAAAGATCCCGTAATGAATTATTCAACAACAAAAAAATTAAATAAACTTCAAACTATACAAATCGAAATACAAAACAAAATATTATGTGAAACTCTGGGCATCACAATTATCCATAATAGTACAGTACGTCAGTTTGTAGTTGTACGTAAATATGTCTACTGTTATAATTATAACGAAGATTGAAATTATACGTTATATATATATATATATATATATATACACACATACGTACCGCATGTGGGGGTGACTGGACACGTGGGGTGATTTTGGGACAAAACAAAACATAATTTTTCGCATATTTAGTAGCCCCGAATAAAGCAATACCTTGCAAAAAAATTCCGAATAATAAATATACATATGACATATAATTAATGTACAAGCACACACTCATGTATCTGCGTGTGCATACATCATGTATGTGTGTACCCACCGAAAGCGGGGGTGACCTTGGACACATGGAGTGACTTAGGAACACTTTTATATAATTATTTTTTTCCATAATTGTCAGCTGTGAGAAAATATTAATTATATGTCATATAGATGTTTATTATTCGGAATTTCTTGCAAGAAATTGCTTTATTCAGGGCTACCATAGATGCGAAAAATAACGTTTTGTTGTGTCCCAAAATCACCCCACGTGTCCAGTCGCCACCACTTACGATACGTATGTGTATGTTTATGTATTAGTATTTCTGTATCCATCTGTATTAACATAATACAAAAATTAATTTTCTATATCCCAGAATTCCATGTTCATTGTGGATCAATGTGTCGAAGTAAGCTTGTATTAAAAAATATGGAGATATCGAAAGCCCCAGGTAACTCATACAAGCTCTATTGCGTGATAATGCGAACGAGTATTCTGTCGAACGATTATTATTTAAATTGAGGCACGACCTTAGCTTACAAATTGCAACGTTTTTGCTGCAGATCAGGCAGTGTTTGACACGAAGGAGTCTGGTCTGGCGCCAGCAGTGGCCGGATGTGTGTACACCCCTGCGAGGTGTTCCCGGGAGGAAAGCAGGGCTGGTCCACATCCGCGCACTGGTGACTCGTGCAGAACGCCAGCCCACGGTAGCATGCGCAAAAAAAAAAAAAAGAGGGAAACGAAATAAACAGTCGGTCCATTTGAAGTCTCTGGTCCTCGCGAATGGTCCACCCGCCTACCTGCTCGGATGCCTGGGGAAGCCCTGGTTTTGGGCGGGGAAGGGGGGTGAGAAACTACAGGAGCAGGGCAGCCACCCTCCTCTTCGATCTTCCCACCGACACACCCTCGCATTAGGCTGCCGTCCCGGGACACAAGGAACGCCAAGTTTCTCTCCCTTCCATGAGTGACACGTTCCTGGGGGCTGCCCCATTTTAAAAGCGCCCCTTTCACGAATACCATCACACATAGTTCTTGTGATTCTGCACAGACTCTGTCCCGAAACTGCCATGCCGCACCCTTGTGAACGGCCACAAAGACGAGATCTGACTAGTCTGGTCACGACTATTCAAAGTTTATTTTTAACTAAGCAAAGCAGTCAAGGTTGTTCTTACTGCAGGTAATATACGATTTCGTGTGGTACGCAAAGAAATGCTCAAAAAAGATGGTTTATGGAAGTCAAAACAAAAATAAAAAACACAATAAATGGGCGGTCCGAGATAATAAAATGTGTAACATTGAGAGCAAATATTTGTCCCCAGTATCACCTCTTTGAGCCGGTATCAGAGGTAAGAAAATTCGTCCGTCACATATAATTTTCCAGAAGCAAACTGTTCAAAACTAAAATCTGCTGAATAGAAATCTACTTGTATTTTTAGATAAGACAGCCCTGCGCTGTCGTATTATTTCATGAGTGTTGATTACAGTAAACTTTTCTAGCATCAGCTGCAAAATTACTATGTTTTAAACAAAGGCAGCAGGTTGTAAGAAGTTAATATTTACAATTGCAGGAATCTAACTGCATTTATTTACTCTTTTGACTTACTGAAAGAAAACCTTCGTGGGAAGTTTTCCCTGCCAAATTACGTATTTTGTAGCACACGCAAAATAATTTATTTGTGACCACAACATTTTAGTGGTCACAGAAAAATATTTGTGTGGAGAGCAAAATATATATTCCGCAAGGTGTATACCAACAAAATATTTTTGGCTGTCAGAAAATATTTTCCCGTGTAAGTCGCAGCTGTTTTCATGTGCTAAAATCAGCTGTTGCTATACTGTACATAATTTAACACTATATATAATTATCAGAGTATTGCACAATTTTCATACATTATTTACGGCAATCTTCTTTTCTTTTTTCTTTTTTTTCGAATAATTTCTGTAAATTTTCAACAAATAGGCTATCTTGTAAATTTTATTACAGTTTTTTTACTAAAAATATGACAATGCAATTTTAAAATATCGCGAAAGTATAATTTTTTTTTTAAGTGATAGCGTCCACTGGCGGCTCGAGGGTTGTTGGCAGGTAGGACAGAAATCGCCGAGAACACTCGTGTGAACGCTCCGCCGTATACCAATGACCATGAAATATCCACTGGCTACTTATTGTGTTGTGAGCAGTCAGTAATAAGCGGCACCTACATACCAGCGTGTCAGTGGCTGTAGTGTCAACTAGCGCACAACTATATACAGTCCTCTGTGCCTTACCTGGCAACAACCTACCAGCCGCCACTGACAGTGCCGAAGTTATTTCTGTTTTGTATCGAACATTTATTTAGTAAAAATTAATTACATCTGTCGTGCAATAGTATCCTACTGTTGCATCTAATTGCGCGCTAATAGACTGCAACGACCGCAATCGGAACCTGGAAGCGTAGTCTCTAAGGCCGCTTTTTGCTCGATCACCACGTGTCTTGTCGCCTCTAAGCACAAGTCTCTGAACTGGCGTTTGTCTTCCCCTCCAACACGTCTTGTAACAAGACGTTAGTGCTGACTCTAGCAGGAATAACACAACTGATACAGCAAATGTTCCACATAGTACAGTCGCATCCACGACCACGCCGACATATGCGAAGGCTTCACTGCTAGTGCAATGCCTAGATGCAATGGTTTTTGGTGAAAAGAATTATGCAACATTTTGTTTCAGTGCCTCGCGTGCACACCTGCAGCTCTGCTCATGGTCAGCGATTGGCTGTTTTTATCTCTCAACATATTTGGGATCGACCCGCTGATCACAGACGGGTGGTGTCGCAGTGACGTTATTCTCACTGGCACAGTCAAATAGTGACGCCTCTACAAGAATGCACGCGGCCAATAAACTACGTACCAGAGCTGCAGATGTGAACGTGAGGCATTGAAACTAAATGTTGCATAATTCTTTTCACCATAAAATCATTGCCGCTAGCAATGCCACAGCATATTTTACGAATACAGAAGTAAACAGCTGGCAGGACGGCAAACTCAGTCACACACGCCAGCAATATGGCTTCGCTGGCCACCAACATGACGGAAACGCCAAACGCCAATCGGCGTAAAGTGGCTGCCCTGCTAGCCGGGAGCCAGGCCAATAGGAAACCTACTGGAACACGCAGGATCCAAACAAGACACGGGGCAGATATCACAAGCCTCAGGCAGCCAATAAGAGGCGAAGTTCGCCCGTATCGCCGTCACGTCACTTCACGTCTGTGTTATTTTTTAGTCTGTGGCAAGGAACATATAAAGGACAGAGTTGGCACTCCCAGGTTAAGCCACGCGTCTTATTTTCTGGGCCGTTTTGGCCTCACTAACGATTATATGTTGCCAACCACGCAGCTAGATATCGTAGTGGAAATCACCTGCTTAATTTTATATTTATTTTATGAAACTCTATCAAAGAAAACAAATAAAATAAAAAATTTTGCTACACCGTACACGTAAGATGCTGGTTTTCTTTATTTACGAATAATTTCAGCTTAACGATGTTTAAAGCGAATTTAGTTTTGTCCCTGCAAAGCAACATCTGCGTAGCCCTATTTATTTTTCAATTTTAATAATGCAGGACATTTATTGGGAGCTTCAGATGTGTATACATGTCATTTATTCGTACGTATCAACTGTGGTATGAGTTTGTAAGAGATTTTTAGGGGAAACGTCTTGGTTATAGTGTCCGCAACAAGACACTCAAAACTTTACTACACGCATTTTTTTTTATGCTTTATATTCAATACATCGCACAAATATAGCAATCAACGGCACTCAAGATACATAAAACACTAAACTCTCGCCTTCAAAATCATATTTCAAAGAAATTACAATTTGAAAAACACAGCTTCTCACAACTCGCACGACCGTGGCAAGGACAAAAATCAATAAAATCAAATTATCAAGTTGACAAACCAACGAGTAAAAACTTCAATCAAGCTCAATTTTAAAATGTAAACTGTCTGTTACTTTATAATTGTACTATTTTACACTTATATTTATAAATGTAACACAATAGTGCACATTAATTACAGAAAGTTTGCCAAATATATGTTTTCAATTCATTTTGTTGTATTTTTCGGAGCCATCATAAAGTTGGTAATACACAATCGTTAGTGCTCAAATAAGAGGTCGTAGGCCCTATCTAGTGTCACCCCCCTGATCTGTGGCAATGCCTCGCAGAAGTCATGACCTTCTGATGTTGTCCAGCGAGGACAAAACAAGAGAAACACCGGTCATCGGCAGCGTGCCAGGCAAAGGTTTCCCGCACGTGCGGAGAAACCAAGACCCACGTCGACAAGAGTGAAAGTCTGGGGTCACGGGGCTACCATCTCGCCTCCAGGAGAAGTTAAATTGCGGAGTTTGTCGCGACGCTCGGTCAAGCACATGCACTGGCTACTGGCAACACAACTTCCGGCCTTGGGCGCCGTCCCACAAGGTGGAAATTAAAGATTAGTGTGTATTAAGAGATTCAAACAGAAATGTAGTGAAAACAATCGGACGTATTTATGCAAAAAGGAAACATATCGTAAAGTTATTTGTTTTGAGATACCATACCCAATGGAAGGTCAGACGTATATCCTAGAAAAAGAACACGATTAAATAATAATATTGAAAGAATGTCCAGAAAAAAGCTATTCATACATGGTTTATATGCACACAGTAGACTTGAACCTTCAGTGTCTCGGTTCAGTGAACAGTGGGTAGGTTCTTACCTGCATAACAACGTGAACAGTGGGCAGGTTCTTACAACGTCCAGTTCAAGTTTCAAATATAACAAGGGGACCAGAGGTTTTCTGAATAGCTTTTATTAAAAGGCTGTAAAAGTTGCTAATCTCGAACAACTATGGTTTCCCAATAAATTAAAAATTACTAAATAAATATCGTATGGAGAAGGTAGGGCCTACCCGAGGGTCAGAGTATCACACCTCGAAATGAGCAGATTTGAAACTGGGCGCCCGTAGCCATCTGCTTGCCGCTGAGGATGACGTGAGTTGAGACCCGACAATGTAGGAGCACCGGAATGAGAAGGGCTGGGGAAGCTGGAGATCACCGAGAAAACCCGCCAACCAGCGATATCGTCCGGCACGATCCCCAAACGCGCCCTGCACCGCCGGGAATCGAACCTAGATCGCCTTGGTGGGAGGCAAGTGGCCTGACCACTCGGCCACCGTGGATCCTTAGGAATTAATATAATAAAATAAATATACCTGTCAGAGAACCAACAGAGAGCAATGCGCCCTAGCTTCCTTGATTTCATCGTCCCTGCCACAGATAACAGCTGGCTACACCTGTCTGCAGACTACCTTCTCGTCGTCCATGAGCACATCAAGTATTGTATTTAAAGATTATTGCAGACCAAATAATCTTCCTAAACATTGCAATACAGAACTAGATCATAACTGTAAATGCAAATTGGTTCACAGCAGGTATATCAGCAATAATAAGGGCGATGTCTGACTAGAAACGGCGTACCTAAACGAAGAATGTACGATATTTTTATATCTTTGTTGCAGTGGGAGTTTACAATAAGAATATATTGGTTTGTGGACATACGCCATTGCCCATGTTTTGTTGGCAAAACTTGAGTCAAAAGAAAAGTACAAAAAAACAGACAAAACAGAGGATATCAGTCAGTTTCTTTCATATTTAACAGCAAGAAGTATAAATATAGAACTCAGTCAGATTCCGACAACACCCAGACACAAAAGACGGGCATAAATAAGACCATATTTCCAAAATATATTTTAAAAAAAGATGGGACTAGACAAAAAAACAACAGTGGACCGTGGACAACATACAAATGGCAGGAGACAACGCAACACAAGTTCCATTCAAGATGAGAATCTTGGTGTTCCGACCAGATGTGTCTCCAGTTTGAAGAGGGAGACAGACTGCAGTTCCCAAACGTTGCACTTTTTAACAAAATTGTTTGAAAAAATTCGAGGCTATGTGCACCCATGCACTGCATATATGTATAGGTTCTTTTTTAATAATGCACAGTTCGCCCGAAAAAAAATCATTTTGTTTGATTTTGGCTTATTATCATATCAATTTTTTTGCGATATTTTGGGTGCAGAAATAAAAAAAAAAAATTGCGTCATGTATAGCTATGAAAAACGTAGCCTACATGTGTGTAGAATTATCATGGAAATCACTCAATGTCTCATAGAGACAAGCTGTCTGCGAGAAAACTGTACACCAGGGCCCCGATTAAATATCACCACGCGCCATTTGCACCGACGCAGCGCAACGCAAGTGCAGAGCAAGTTAAACGGGTACTCATTTGCATGTATGTGAGTACTTAATTCCACTGCAACGCAACCAGACGCAACACAGGTGCAAAGTGTGCGTTGCAACCATAAAAAATTGTATTTAATCTGCCCCCAGTTCAGTGGCTAGCGCCTAGAGGCCACGATGCGTGTGCTCTGTCGCCCTTATCGCTTCCACACTTCTAGGCCTCGAACCTGCAATATACTTGTTTGTATGAAATTGTTATGGCTTCACAGCTCAGTCTCCGCAAGAAAAAGGAGAACAGTACACGTGCAAAATCACACACTGTTACAGATCTAATTTGTTTGCTATAGTACTACAAGGAGCGGGATCAGGAACTGGATATTGCTCGTTCACAGGAATGCTCGGAGGATACCCGAGTACCTCCCATAAAACATGAAGGTCGCCGACAAAACAAAAAGTGGGGCAGAAGGAAACATGCATAGTACTAGGAGCCCAGCTTGGGTCGGAATTTTTAAATTTTATTTGTATTATAGCTATGTAAACACACAAAAATGTACAGTATACCAGTGGTGTAACGTGAAGTGTTGCAAGATGTGCGATGCTAGGCAATGACTATAAACAACACTGAGTTGTCTGTCGAACATCAGACTGGTAGGAGCAGGTACACACTCCACTGACAGTAGCGTATCTACAAGACGCAATATAATCGAATTCTTCAGTAATACGTCTTGGTTTCTGCAACAAAATGTCACGTTCCCATGCGTATGGTCGGTGCTATTACTAGAGTGAGTGAGTAAGAGACATTGGTCAGCGCTTAACTTCGATGTCTTTAGCGCTGGTGAAAGGTGGCATGACGTTAGTATGGAACAGCGCCGGAATGAAAGGGCGGGGGAAACGGGAGATTCCCGAGAAAACCTGACGACCAGCGGCATCGTCCGGCACGATTCCCACATGCGAAAATCCGAGGGCCGACCACGCAGGGAATCGACCCCGAAACGCCTTGGTGGGGCGTAATAAAAATTGGTAGTGACCGTATATAAGTCGCGCCTTTTTATTGTTAGGTATTCTGCGACAAAGGGCCTGTTGACGCCAAGGAGTGCAAGGTCAATGCTCACGGCCTACCTCTGTGTGTGACCAAATTGTACGGCGCCATATTGCAGCCCATAACATGGGATGCCTTATACCAAGGTTTTTTGTTGAAAAAAAAAAACGTTCCCTCTACCCCTGCTAAAGTACACAATTCCCTATCTCCGGCTGCAATATGTCAGCGTTCAATTTGGTAATGTAACAAAAGAGCAGTGTAACAATCTAGTTCTTTTATAACGTCTTTGGTCAGCGCTTGTCGGTCTTGAGAAATATAAGAGGGAAGGGTAGGGGGAGAGAGCCGACGACGGTGTGTATTGAAGGTGTGGGTGACGACTGAAGAGTGACAGGGGAGGAGACGGCAGAGGAACAGCCAGCAGGACCGGGGTAGTACACGAAGCAACAGCAACACCTGTCGCCAAGGTCTCAGGGTCACACCTGTTGTCTGGCCACACCGGCTCTCAGGATGCTACCCTCCTCCCCCCTTACCCTCATCCATCCATCCAGCACAGCCCGCGGCGTATTCCAATTACTGCACTGGCCTGCACACCCGGCCGCACAATAGCCGCGCCTACACAAGCATAACCACACTGTATTCTTGACCTTTGTCAGTGGAGGTTAAGTCAATTATAATGGCAGATAATACATTCCCAATAAAAAAAATAATGGATAACCTGATGCCATGGTAAACAAAGTCTATTTTTAGACGTATTAGAATGACTAAGTGCAGGAAGTGTATGTAACCGAAGGTAAACAATACATAGTAATTCCGAAATTAAGGATTTATGTCAGAATATCTTTTGTGGAACATCTAATAATCTCTACTTGGGTCACAATGTCTTCGAACCCTTCAATGTTCTTAAAGTTCTGTGGCGTATACTTTTATTGACATTTTTACTCAAAGAAAACCGAGCTTCGAAAGGCGTTGACGTCATAAAAATATTCACTTTAGTGGTAGTTGAAGCAAATCACTTACAACTTCTACGCGATCGTAATTTGCATCCATTTACGAGGTTAGAGTTATGTAGAAGTTACGGAATTATACGTAACCCTGTGACGCAGCTTCTCCCTCAGGCAAAAGTCAACGACAAAACTGTTACTCGTGCTGTGTTCATAAAAATGATTTTGCAAAGTTGTAAGTCAATATTTTTGAGCAACAATCATCACACAAAGAGGAACAAAAATATTACTAGAATGTAAGTCCGAAAATGCTCCCTCAGCATTACAGTTCGCAGCAATCAATGTAAGTGTATAACGTGCGAGCTGGATAGTGTACTGTGGAATGCCATTGCAGAAATTATTGGCACCTACATACCAGACGAGTAGTATTTAATTGGACGGTAGACATTGTACGATGTAACATTCTACATACATTAACATGATCCAGCCATGTACTATGATACCTGTAGTACAGTATCGGTGTGTTTTCGGACCTATGTTCGTATAACATATTTTGTTCCCCTTGACGTGAGGATTGTTACCCAAAACATAAATATGCACTTTTGCAACAGCCTGTATTATATATATATATATATATATATATATATATATATATATATATATATATATATGTGTGTGTGTTCACATTTGTTTGAGAAAAATCGCTCCTACAACATTTATTTTTCTCGTGATAAGAGATCTCCGTTTAATGTTACTTTACACCACGGCATTTCGGTTCGATCATTTTTAAAACAATTATTTAGTAGGAATCAAACGGATTTCATGTAAACAGTCGGTGGATTTTCGAAATTGGAATTTAAAGCATTGAGTAAATCGCAGAGGAACTTATTTGAGGTTAGGTAAATTCAACTACAGGTTAGGAAACACGATGTAATTAGTATGGAAGGGGAAAATTTCCGCCGCTAATTACTCTAACATTGGTACGGAGGGGAATGTAGTGTCGTCATTTCCTGTTTAGAGAACTTTCGTGAAACTGCAAGTTTTTTATTTTTTTCAGATGGAGTTAGAAAGCTGGAACGACTTCTTTCTTTAGTAAAAATTTTTAAACCAATTACTTTTTTTTGCCTGGCAAGCATTAATTTTATTCGTACCTCTGATATCAGTGCTACTAGCGACGGAAATCGTCCCTCATCAAACTCAGCCATAAGAAATTAGAATACCTTCCAAATATGTAGTAGAATTAACGTTCTTGAAGGCACTCCCAGTTCCTTTCCGCGGATGCATTCCACAGCGTCTCCATCTCCGTGTCTCGTGTCACGTCACTCGACGAGGACGGCAGTCAGTCAACTGGCCACACCCAAAATATCACCACACCACTCCGGCTGGAGCCGTCTGCGCCATGGGGCGAACCTCTTCTCAAGGGCAATCACATTTATTGTTGGCAGTTGCAGATTTTGGAGCACGTTAACTTCGGGGATATTACACAATTGCTACTGCATGAGTAGAGTGTAAAGGCAACCGGATTTTGCGAAACATGATTGGCTGCAGAAGTCAACTTCAGTGACACTACAGACAAGTCTTACTGGGGGGGGGGGTCAGCCGGCGAATTACAGTTTACAGGCCTTTCGTGTCACAGTAACCTATTTATGACAAAATCGCATTCAGGAGAACTCAGGTCTGATCTCCAACTTTAGTATGTGTGTGTGAGAGAGAGAGAGAGAGAGAGAGAGAGAGTATGGAGCAGTGCCGGAGTGAAAGGGTCCACCAACCAACGACATCGTCCGGCATGATTCCCACATGCGAAAATCCGGGGACCGACTCCGTCGGAAATCGAACCCGGATCGCCTTGGTGGGAGGCGAATGGTGAGACCATTCGGCCTCGGTGGTCCCGTGTGTGAGAGATTATGGTCAGCGTTTAGCATCGAGGTCTTCAGCACTGGCGACGGGTGAAACTGGAGAATCCCGAGAAAACCCGCCGACAAACGGCATCGTCAGACATGATTCCCACATGCGAAAATCCGGGGATCCGACTCCAGCATTCCTGAGTTAAGTCCTCCATGTTTTCTCGAAATCACTCCTGGAGAATGCTGAGATGGTTCCTCAACAAATGCCAGTTGTAAAATCCACTTACTGTCCGCGCGCAAGCTCGGAGACCCTGTCGTATATGAATTTTTCGTCCGTAAAGATATAAATAATACAACGAGGTCGATAGCACGTCGATGCACATACTAGCTATATAACGTTTTGGACCGAAAAATTCATACACGCAAAGGACTCAAAGCTGGCACGCATACAGTACCTTAGCTCACCTATTTCTGACAATTGACAACCCCTTCCTTACCAAGACCAATAAGCAAAGGAGTGCTATCGAAATACATGTCAGTGAAGTCTAGCTTGCGCAGTAATCTATTCGTGTTGCTCAAATGATCGTAGAAGAATGGTATGTCCGGCCGGTAGCAATCTGGATCGTTCGCATAACAACCTCCGCCGGCTCGACCTTGAGCTGTAGCAGACCGCAAGATGGGTGTCATGGGCCGGGAGGGGTAATGAAAAATGGCTCATTTCATAATGCTAGTTATTACAGGCTACAAGGCTACCGTTTCGTCGCCGCAGCACCGGGTAGTTGCAAGCACACGATACGTGAAGGAACGTTGAATAATAAGCGACGACTACAGCTAAAAGCAGGGAGTGCCTATGCTGACCGCAAAACCGCGTCGCGCGACGCCAGTTTTCGGCGCCCGCAGACAATTATGTCGACAGCCGGACACCGCACGACGCAAGTATGCATTTATTATACATTCACAATATACTGACATCATTTTGGTCAGCGCTTAAGGGGATTGGTGCATATTATTTATTTAATTTTGAAAGTTGTTATGCAGTGAAAATTTGTAACTAGTTTTATTTATGTTTTAAATTTCTGGAGATTTATTTTATTGAATTAAAGTTCTCTATAACGTATTTTTACGGCATCACAAAGTATTCAAATTAATGTGTTTCTTATCATGGCAATAAAAAAGATGGGTACGTCATGTCTTGAGATATATGGAAATCAAATCTGAAGTGATTTTCTTACCAAGATTGTAAGATTAGATGAAATAATTTTGTCAGGAAAAATATAAATTTCTCTCTAGACAAATATTGACAGGAAAATCAGTAATATATAAGTAATTTCAGACATAAAATAAAGCTTTCAATTAAATAGTTTACCAAATTGATTTTGGTGTAACATACGACACTTGTGCTGTAGCGGGCGTTTTGAAATAGTGCGTGAATTTATAAATACACCACAAACGCCTCGCTGATACTACCAATTCTGTTGTCAGGATAGGTAACGTCAAGCATGCAGACACAGTGACCACTCTAGCAGGCAACAAGGGTTGTTTAATTCTTTTTCTGTTTTCTATACACAAATGCCATTAAGGGGCCTCCCTAGATAGACTGCGTTTGTGTGTGTGAGGCAGGAGCGGTAAGGTTGCCGTTGACCGGCGTATGTAGTGCATTATCGCCTCTCCGCGCCAGTTACTCAGCTGGCTTGCAGTGCTTTACTATTATCCTTTTCCTACGGGACTTTAAGCGGTGATCACATTATTTTATTTATGGGCAGCATAGTTCAGTCTAACTCTTGTTTCTATAGTTGGGTTTCACGAATCCGGTTGTTATTTCTGCAGATACGGCAGTTAGAAAAACCCATTTTTGGCCATTTTGAGGGGCCCGAAAATGGCGTTTTAAATTAAAGTGCTGAATTTTTTAAAAACTATAGCGACATAGTTTGAAATGTGTTTTCTTTTCGTAGATATACAAATTTTATGAGTCTTCAGTAGTTACGGCAAAAAAAGAATAATCGCAACTAGCTGCAACTCATTTCAAACGCAGGTAGGTAGGCCCCTAAAGGCCATGCTACGTAGTGTTCTTCACTATGGGACAAAAACTCAAAACTTTATAAACGGACTCCTTCGAAACAATTCAAGACTTAGAACAGTCATACTATGCAGAATCCTATGTAGGGAGTTATAAAAAAAACACCATTCTTTCACAAAAAAAATTGTTTGGTTTTGGCTTGTTTTCATAACAAAATTGGTAAAACTTCCGGTGCGAAAATCGAAAAAACTATGACGTTTAGTGCTACTAAAAAAGAATAGGTACAAATTATGATGGGCTATATTTGTAACAAAACAATGTGGGGATTCTTCGGTATGAAAATGATTTTGGTTTAAAAATAATATTTTCAAAATCACTTGTGCCGGAATGATGGGTGGGTAACGAATGAGATGCCCGAGAAAACCCGCCGACGAACGGAATCGTCCGGCACGATACCCACGTGCGAAAATATGGGTCAACCTCTGCTGGAATAGATCCCGGATCACCTCAGTAAAGTGGAGTGCTCTACCAGCCACTGAGCCAAGCGCGGCCAGGAGCACTTTTTATTAATGCCTTTCCAAGAGGCAATTACCAACAATGAATATATGGTCAGCAACTTCAATTAGTAACGTTTTAGAGCAACATACAGAAGTGTTTGTTGTGTATCTATATATATATATATATATATATATATATATATATATATATATATATACACACACACACACACACACACACTAAAATAATTTGTAAAATTTACAAGGATTTTCTTTGTACTTCTACAAATCCTTGTAAAAGTACAAAGTTTTTCTTTGTAAAATCAATAGCTTATGAAATTACAAAGGTAAAGTTTGTAATGCTACAGAAAATTAATTTCTTGTTTTGTAAAAATTTCAAAGCATTACTTTGTAGTTTTACTTTTGTAAATGTGCAAACATTTCCCTTGAAAAATTATTTGTTCATTAAGTTACAAGAATTTCTTTGTCAAAAAAATCTTCGGAGAAGTTTGTAGGCTACCAAAATGATAGGTTAGCCGGAAATTACATAGTTATACAAAAATCACATCCTCTGGTAAGCATTTTTCTGGAATAAGAAAATTTCGATATTAATTTTATGATTAAAAATTTAAAATAAAAATCTGTATCACTGGACTGTACATTGAATGTACACAAATAAAGAACTATAATATGTAAACGTGGAGTAGATATAAGCTGCGTGTATCTAAGCGCAAGGTTGCGGGTTCGATTCTGAGTGCTTCCAGGAATTTTCTTCATCAAAATAATTTCATGTAATAGCTATTTATTTAAAAGTTATTTAATGAATAAGTTAAATGCCATTCCTAAAGTGGAATAAAATTGAAAACTTAATTTTTTTCCTTATAGCAAGTACAACAGTCATTGTAGTTCTCAACGAAATATATTTGACAACTGCGATCCCCAGCTCTGGTCATCTTAACCGGATTTCAAGAGTTTCTGAAATCACCCCAGGCGGATGTTCGGATGGTCTTTAAATAGGCCCTGTCTGACTCTCAACCTCTTTCCTCTGTGTACTTCCTATAAGACCTTGTGCTGTTCGAGGGCACGTAAAACGGCAAAATAAAATGAAAAGAACAGGCAAATTAATATGAACCTATAAGCTAATAACCATTTTAGCAAGACCTCGGCCCTTGTGTTTGTGTTAACGATGTTCTTATGACAATAACTATGTAGGCCTATGTGTCAAGTTAATGTCAATTGTCGTCGAGACTATAGTTTGGCAAAGATGTTGCTCTGGTTCGCCTTGACGAGGAAGCGAGCGCACATGTCGCTGACGTAGGCAGTCACGTCTGTGCAGTTGGCCGACGTGCGCGAACCAACAACACTATCCAACGTTCCAGCGATTCCTTTCATGGAGCGCAGCAAGGGGTGCTTACACTTAGCATGTCGTACTGCAAGGAGATTTGCAGTCACTGCCCGATATATACAGGCTGTTCCGAAACCCCATATAACCAGTTCCGGAGGTGAGGCACTGTGTAAATGTGACCATTATGGCGTCAAAAAATATTTCTTAACTTTACACACCAATGCAAATAAGCAGTTGTAATGAAAATTAGTTAAATATGTAGCCTTTTTAACATAGTTATACTTTTGGCTAATTACTGACATTATTACACTTCCTTTAAGTTGAAAGCCAGCCATAATTAGCTAATTCATTGTACTGAAGAGAATTTATTACAACCAGTTTTACAATAAAATAAGTTAATGTTAAATTAGTGTAAACTAAAAAAAAAGTTTTTTTGAAAATTTTACTCTTTATAGCGCTTAGTATTTGACCAGAATTCCATAAAAAAGTAAAATAATAAGCCGAAAGTTACCCAACGCCTTAAAGTTACAATGTTCTCAGTAGTTGAATAGAATAAATATTCTTCGTAAATAATTACCAAAATCGTGATAACTCTGAGCTGTTGGGTCATGAAGCATCAAGTTACTGGTTCATCGGAATTATTCTACATCTCCATACGCGTTGTCTTATATTCGCGTCACTGGAACTGTAAGGAATAATTTAGCCTCAGTGTATGAGTCGCGCATGTCGTGCGTGTGTCTCCATGTTTGCAGTAGCGTGACGCGTTGTTTGGATTGATGCCTGAGTAATTATTGATCTACAGCGTGGCTGTGACGTTCAGGGCTGCGCCTACTTAGACCTGGAAACATTAGCACTGCTGGACGTCAGGACACGTTAAGGGCGACCTTGAAACACGCATCAAATACCGCATCCCCACAACGTGCCAAGCACTGAACTATCATGCGAGACTCCCGCCGATCCATTTTTAGTAAGGGACTTTAGGAGACCTCCCTACCTGCGCTTCAAATACGTTGTAGCAAGTTACGACTATTCTCTTTTGATGGAAACTATTGAACGCGCATTATATTTGTATATCTACGAAAAGAGAGCACACTTCAAACTATGTCGCTATAGTTTTAAAAATTCGGCACGTTTATTAGAAACTTTCTTTTTTGGCCCCCCAAAACGGCCAAAAATGTCTTTTTCAGATAGCCGTATCTGGAAAATTAACAGTCGGATTCGAAAAACACAACTATAGAAACAAGCGTTATAATTTGCACTACGCTGCCCATAAAAATAGTTTGGTCACCGCTTAAAGACCCATAGGAAAAAGGATAGCAGTAAAGCACTGCTCGCCATCTGAGTGGCTTGCGCGGAGAGGCGACAATGCATTACATACGTGGACTAGTGGCAGCCTTACCGCTAATGCCTCACACAGACGCAGTCTATCTAGGGAGGCCCCTTAAGCAGTTACCACATGCATTTTATGGTGGAAAGTCTGTAGCATAGTTCAGTGCATGTTTTTGTAAGTTTCACGTACATCCGGTTAGTACATTTTGAAATAGGGCAGCCTAAAAGGCCTCTTTTAGCTATGTTGCAGGGCTTAGAAACACTGTTTTTAGTTATCTTGGTGTCTAAACAATACCATTCCGACCTTGCCCGAACTGTGTTTTTTTTCGTACGTTGGCATAATGGGTGCATGGGGAACAGTTTCGTAAAAAAAACCTGTTTACAAACAACCTGCAGCACATTTTAACGCTTAGTATGCGGCGCCCTTAAGATGTTTTAGCTATCCATGCAGGCATGAAATAATACATTTATACGGGTATGTGTCAACATACGTTCTACTTCGTAGATTAAGAAAGTTAATTTTAGGGGGAGGGGGAAGAAAGAAAGAAAAAAAGGCAATTTTTAAAAACTAAACTTCCAAGACAATGTGACGTACTGATTTCAATATGCACACAGATACGGAAATAATACACACTTGAAACTACGCTTCTATCACTTTAAAAGTTCAGTGCACTTGTTAGAAACAAGATTTAGGGGTTTCACAAAATTGCTAAAACAGCTTCTTCAGACTGCTGCAACTCCGAAAATTGTCTACCACCCGAATTCGCAAAGTGTAAAACAAAACGCATGCGTAGGCCTTTACTTCATGCTACCCAAAAATAGGCTCACCACTAAAGTCTCATCAGTAGAGCCCGCGATTTTTCGCGTAAATAGTTCTGCAACAGTTTGTTTCAATGCCTTATGTGCACATATGCAGCCCTGCTTCATGGTCAGTGATTGGCTGTTTTTAACTCTCAGCGTCTTGAAGTTCTACCCGCAAATCACAGACGTGTGGTGTCGCAGTAACCTTGTTCCTGTTGGCACAGTCAAATGAGCCACGCCTGTGCAGAAGTACATTCTTCCAGTAACCACGAAGGAGAGTTTCATGTGTGCACATAAGGCATTGAAACAAACTGTTGCAGAATTATTTACGTGAAAAATCGTGGGCTCTACTCACTGCAAAGGGCATTACAACGAACACATTGCCCGCCAGTTTGGCGCGCTGCGAATACAGGCGATTTGTTTCTCATCGAGCGTGGTGCCCTGGCTCTTATTGCTCCGCTGTTCACACGCGTCAAACGTGGAAATCTGAAACCGGTACTCACTCCTCCTTACGAGTAACTAGTTCGTAAGCTTTGTTTTCTGTCTACAAAATCGTGCAATTATACGCACGCCGAGCAATTCGCACGTGGGCCCCACATTACGGTGGTCAGGAAGACATTGCCGATTCCCGCCAGGTTTTCTCGCGGTTCTAACTTTTCATTCAGTTACCGCTATTCCGTATTTCCAATATTTTAATTTTTTATTGCAATTTTTTATTACATTCTCCTGTCCACGGCCACTGGATTCCTTACAGAGTGAACACACTAAGTTTGACGTCACAGTCTATAACTTCGGTCAATTTTGGTAGTTACATTACGAGAGTACCTTCTTTAAATGTTTTTACATCAATAATACAATAACAAATGACAATTTTAATTCTAAAATGAAACTTATATATTACACAGTATGTACTATAAAATATTCTGTCTTGTACTGCCAATGACATAACATTAAGGGATCAGTCTACCACGATTTTCTTTATCGTGTTTTCATTTTTATATTTGTACCACTTAATTTTTTTCTTGTTTTAGGCACAAAATGTGACTAAATTTTTCTCTTATAAAATTTTTTATCTCGCATAGTTTTTGCGTAATGACTCATTGAAGCCAAAATTTGCATGTTTCCGTTTTAAGGACGTCACTAAAACCAACTCACTTTTAAAACGGAAACATGCAAATTTTTAATTTAACAAGCCATTACGCGAAAACTATAAGATGAAAAAATTTCTTAAGGGCCAAATCTAGTCGCATTTTGTGTCTAAAATAAGAAAAATATTTTTTGGTACAAATGAAACTTAAAACATGATAAAAATTGCGGTAGACAGCGCCCTGTATGCGGCCGCCTACCCAGCGCTTCAAATGCGTTGCAGCGTGTTCGTAAACAGGTTTTTCCTACTAAACTATTCCAAACTGCCCATTGTGCCAACGTACAAAAAGAAAACAAACTTCAGGCAAGGTCGGAACCTCATTGTTCAGACGCCACGCTCATTAAAAATACTGTTTCTAAGCCCTCCAACATGGCTAAAACGGCTTTTTAAGACTTCCGTAAATCAAAACGTACTAACCGGATGTATGTGAAACTCAGTTTGCGACCTGCATTGAACTTAGTTGCAGACTTTCCACCAATAAAATTATATGGTCGCCGCTTAGTGTTCCATAGTAAAAACCGTTCAGCGGGAAGCTTGCACGCTAGTTCAGCGCTTGGCTCGTTGAGGCGACGCGGCATTTGATGCGCGCTTCAAGGTCGACCTTATTGCTCCGTCGTTTTTGAGCCTCTCACGCGCGGGTTGGCGACGCCCTTAACAGCAAGCTACCGCAAACAGGGCCGTGGCTACTTTACTAGGAGCTGAGGGAATTGAGGGGGGGGGGGGGAACGAACCACTTAAGAAAAAACATTTCTTCTAATATTTTCTTGCAACGTGATATGACACTTTAGGCTTTCTGTGCGAGCGTCTAAATGTTTCCGTACACATATAAACTATTGTCATTCTGAAACTTAAGCTTGGTTAATATAGAAAATGCAGGGGGATGGGACGAGAGACATAATTTGCGCCCTCTGGTTTCCTTAAAGGGGAGCAGCTGCCCTCTTTCTCAACCCTCCTGTTAAAACGCCCCTGATCGTAAAACTGTCATTAGTTACTGATGCCGTACGGAACAGAATACAGCCTACTAACATTCTATTTCATTCATTTCTAGTAAGCGGCGTAACAACGAAGGATATTACCTGCAAATACAACCAAGGTGTTAAAATGTATTAAAATTGCAGGGTCAAACAATGCTGCTGTGATTAATTTTACGGTACGCGACTGAAATAAAGCATCGGCTGTAGTTTAAATAGACGTAGGTCTACAGTTTTCATGACATGAAAACCAAGCTAGTAGTCACTTCCTCTGATATATTTTAAAAGTTTATGGTTAAAAAAAAAACATATTCTGCGTGAAAATCCTTGACGAATGCTGCCACTTTGAGAAATTTTGCTAATTTTACGTTTTATGGCATCATACTATCTAAATAGTACCTTCGTATCACTATTTCACTTTATAAATTTTACGTACAATGATTTACTATGAAAGAGTTCGCTTTAAAAATTATCAATTAATAAGTAACACATTTTTCAAGAGAGAGGCGAGAAGTCCTGAAAATGTTCCAAGGTTTGTTGTTAGCCCGCGTTTAGAGTCGCTCAGCAATTGAGCGATGCCGGCAGGAATCATGCAGCGTGGAGACGGAAGTATACAAACAAAACACGTGGCATTGTCAGCGTTCTTTGTCTCATCAGAATTCACGTCGCACAGAGAAACTGAAGGCTGACGGAACCTGCTGATCACAGAGGCTTTCCGAACCAACGGGCGACCTAATTGGGAACTATGTTTCGAGTCCTGCAGCGGTAGGGTATCCGTAAAACAGTTCCCCAAAGCAGAAACAATTCAATCCATGCACAAAACTCGTGTATCAAACCAAGGACGTGTGAAACTTGAAGAGTCCTGATACGTTTGTTTTAAATCGTGACTAGTTTATATTCTATTACTAGGGATGGGAACATTTCGCGAATTCAATTACCTGCATGCTAGAATCAAATATCCTACGCATACTCAAGCTCGTCTATTCGTTCATTGTCTGTTGTTCCACTGAGTAGCAACTAGTGGACAAATGGTCGGGGCTTGAGTATGCATAAGATATTTGATTCTAACATGCAGGTCATTGAATTCGCGAGAGTTTTCCCATCCTTATTTATGACGATATGGGAAAATTTAGTGTAATTATTTTGTTAACTTGCCGCAGATTCACTGGTCTGTGAGTACAAAATAACTAGTTTAATTGCTGGTTCCAAACAGTTCTATTTTAACTTAATAATAATAATAATAATCTTTGTTAGCCAATACACGTTTCGCAGTGACTGCAGTCAGAGCTATGAGTTCTAAGCAGCAATATCCTATTACTGACCTGACACACTTATTTCCCAAACTGGTGTTGAGCTGAGCTAACTCAGCAACACGCAAATGCTTCAAACAACAAAAATTGGGTTCGCTCATTGTAGCAGCACTTCATGCTTCGGGTTTTATTGGTAAACACTGACGTATATTACACTCATCTGCATAAACTCTGCAATGGCAGGGTTTACGCTGCGAATCCTGGGCTAAATTGCAGACGAAAACGTCAGTGACAAAATGCTGTACAATCACATTTTACACGCACAATGTGGAAACATAGAACTGTAGTTAGTCCCCTCTTGCGCTCCATAGATATTATACTTATCCTCTTACTACTACTGTTCTCACCCGCATATTATGGGTGCAGGTTAAAATCTCGAGTAGTCCAAACATGATTCTGAGTTTACTTGATGTGGTGGTGGTAAGTGGACGTTACGTCTTGTCGACAGTGAGGTCGTTTGGTGACATACAACTTGGCACAATGACAGGAGCTGGGAGAGGAGTCGACAATGGTCTTAGTCAAGGAACCATCCTAGTATTCACATGGAGTGATTAAAGGAAACTATGGAAAACAGAAATCAGGATGGCCGGAGCCGGGGATCGAACTCGGGTACTCCCGAATGCGAGTCGAACATGTCACCGTTGCGGCAGCTCACTCGGTGTTTACTTGACGTAACATGCATGAAATAATGTGGATGTGGAGCACAAGAGTCGACTTTCTTAAAGCACATGTTTCACTCGAAAATGTCGTCGCACAGCATTTTCGTCTCCAATTTAACCCAATAAGTAAACCCCGAGTGCAGATTTTTTACTTACCCTGATGGATGAAATGAAGCCCTACAATGGAGACTTGACGGAATGAGAAAGGCGGGTGAAATTGAAGATCCCCATGATAATCCGCCGGCCAACGGCAATGTACGCCACATTTCCCACGTGAAAACAAATCCGGGCTGAACCCACCAGGGATTGAGCTCGGATCACCTTGGTGGGAGCCGAGTGATCTGACCAATTTTTTTTTTTTATAAAAATGTTTGGTGCAGCGGCGATGCGGAGTCTTCCGCATCAACACTGCACCAACCATTCCCCCTTTAGGTTTGACATATTTCGAGTGACCCCAGTATTATCATAAGACAATTTGTATGGTGACATGGTTTGAGACCCAATGGACAAACACAAATTAACACCCAGCCTGACCCGGGAATCGAACCCAGAACCCCTCGCACCAAAGTCGGCTGCTCAACCAACTGAGCCACAGGGGGTCGGCTACCACTCGGACACCGCGGCCCCTATACGTAACCCAGGACTCGCATGGTGTGCTTATTATGCGTCTGTTTATGAACACATACTGTATAAGCTTGCTTATAAAACTTTGATATAATGTATTGCAACAGCGCAACTATGTGCAAAACTCGTAGCAGTAATAATATAAACACAACTGGACACTCACCCGGTAGTCGTGCAGGAGGCTGATGAATCAATTATTTTGTTTTTTGTCTCTTTCTTACATCAATTCACTGTGGAGTGGTTCTGCACTCACACATTAATCAACACGCTACTAGAATAAATATTCTCAGACACTTTGAAAACGCGACTGCGCGCACACGCTATTCCAACCAGTGGGTCGAGAATACTTCGTCCTACGAATCACAGCTGATGCGACTGCACGCGCAGCAACCAGAAGATAGTCTCCGACTTCTCGACAGTTTACTCGGACGCAAAGCTGAGCTATGCCTCACATGCGCGGATCACACAAGTCCCGCCACTCTAGACGTGACGTCATCACCACGCGGTCGGTTTGAAGAGAGTGTAAACAAGACGATATCGCACGAGCGCGCCGCCAAGAAAGCAAAACGAAATTTCAGAACTGAGGCGTCGTTTGTGTGCGGCGAAGTTCTCACTCGTGGAATGGTGAGGGGAAAGGGGTATGGCATTCCCCAACTCAAGAGTTGAATTTTTTTCTTAGCCGCGTGAAATATCGCACGTCATGTCGACAGTCTCGGGACGTGATGCATCACACACGTTGCGTGAATTAAACGAGGTGGAGGAGAGACGTAGGGACGTGTAGAGTAAAAAACTGAGTCGCGTCACACTATCTTTCACTGTAACGAAAGATGTTATAGGTCCCATTCATCGGCGCGGAGACCGCAAGAACGAACGCCAAAGAACCGAAGCACCGCCGACGCGCGGGACTCGCCGGTGCACACTGACGAGGCAGGAAGAGAGACGGAGATTCTGCGCGCGTGAAGGAGGGGTGGTAGGGGAGGCGTGTCATCGATGGAGGGGAGGTTGAAGCTCTACGGCTCACGGACCAAGCAGCAGACTTCCCACGAGCAAACACTCTCGGCCACACGCTGGCTCGCTAACTATTAGTAGAGGGAGGTATTAATAATCGGGGATAATACTCCCCTCGAGGTTGCCCGCGAACACCAGCACGCCTTCCTGGAGATCGTTCACTCCAGCAGTCCTGCGGCGCAGGAAGTTGGAGGCTGGACAGCGACTGGAGAGGGGTAATGTTCGGCCTCCTCTCTCACTCTCGCCGAGCACCTTAAATTACTCCACTTTTTTTGTAGGAGGGCAACGGTTTACTGCAACGGTATAGTGTTCAGAAAACTCGCCTCCTACTAAGGTAATCCAGGTTCGATTCCTAGTGGGGTTGATCCCATATTTTTCACCTATGGGAACGTGGTGAACGTTGCCGTTGGCTGGAGATAACCTCCCCCCCCCCTTCCGACAATACATGCCGTCGCTGCTTCATTGTAACGACCCATTTCTTGTATTTCCGCGAACGCCGGACGTCTACGGGCTCCTAGGTTGAAAGCCTGTCTCTCGAGGTGTGATCTTCTGTCTTTGGGTTTACTCCCTATTCCAGATTTTTTAAACCTCGGTTTACTTACGGATAATCGTGCATACTAAAAAATAACTCGTATTAATTTATTATATTCTGCCTCCTGTTGTTTCCTTCTCCAAAATAAAAATAAAAAAGGAACAAATACCTAGATGTTCGTCGTTAAGCTTATGGCACAGACATGTAAACATGCGTAATTATGCTAGCATCGAGCGAGGAAGCACTACGTTAAGGTAGCTGCCTGGGTGAATGTATTTTGCGTGTCGAAGGCCTAGAAGTGTTCTAGGTGCAAGGACGACTAGGTATGCTCATCACGACTCACCCTAGCCTCCAGGCGCAAGTCACAAAACTGGCAAGCAGTCTTCTCGCCTATCCGCCTCTATGAGACATTCAGTAGTGACTCTATCATGTTGTAACACAATATGAAATATGAGAGTGAATTGTACACGCCTATACCTTCTATAAAAACTCTGCGTCAAGATATTCTTAACTAAAAAGGACAACAAAACACAAATTTTCGGTAGCGATAAAGTAAATTTTATATATATGGACGACCTGAAATGGGTATACACACGTGAGACGTTCTTTAAGTCATATTTCTGAGTAGGTAAAACTTACTCTCGCTGAGCAGTTTTCAAACAAATCTTGTAACACAACTCTCGACCACCTGGGCAGACGGCCACCAAAAGGTGGTCGCCGTCTGGTGTGCAGAGTTTCGGCCGACAGACGTTTATTAGAAAACTACTCATAATGCGTGAGTGACGTCTGTTTACAAACATCAGTCAAAAAACGATTCTCGTGTGTATAAGCATTTTATGTCCTCCAATATTGTTTAAGGATTATTTTCTTTGGGCGAAAAATATCGAAAATATGTGTCTTTGAGGTCCTGTTTAGGTAGAAAATCTTGGTGGAGGATATTTTTTCATTATGTAGGCGTTTACAATACATCCTTAGAGGCTAATGTGAGGCGTGATACTCGTGTTGTGTCGTCCTTATTGCTTCCGCAATTCCAGGCTTCGAAAGTACAAACTATGTTCACCCAGGTGGCCGGTAGGTACGCTCACTGAGGATGCAATGTTGACGCGTTACGGCTGATTAAATAACATTACCTGGTATTTGCACCGACGACGACGGAGCAGTATAGTACAGGCGCAGATAAAGTGAAACTGGTCGTCACTTACACCTCTCGTCGCAGTTGTAATTAAATCTCTCAGGCGCGAGATGTTTTGAGGATGCCGAGGGACTGAAAATTTTCACAAAAACATTTTTACACCAACTTGTTCAAATTATTTACGTGATCAACTACATCACTTCCTCCGTGGTCAGTTGCAGGTGGGAACCCCTGAATTTCGCGAAAAGAAACAAAAGTGCCTCATGTGTTGATCTTCAGCTGTGCTTCTGGTCGGTGATTGGGTGTTTTTAACTCTCAATCATCTTTGGGGTTCTACCGCAAATCATATACATGTGGTGGCGCTGTAACTTTATTGTTATTGGCACAATCTGACGTCTCTACACAAAGACACGTTGCCAATAATCTTAAAGCACAGATACACACGCGCATGTAAGGCATTTAACAAGCTGGTGCAAAATTAATTCGTGAAAGTCAAGAGTCTCTAACTATAGGACCCGGCGAGGCGGTGCAACGGTAACACGCAGGACTCGCATTTGGGACGACCCGGGTTCGATCCCCGGCTCCAGCCATCCTGATTTCGGTTCTCCATTGTTTCACGAAATCGCTACAGGCGAATGAAGGGACTATACCTTAACAAAGGTCGCGACCGACTCCTCTCCCAGTTCCTGTCATTGTACCACTTGTGTTTCACCGTCTCTGATGACCTCGCTGTCGACGAGACGTAAATCCCACTTAACTTACATGTTATAGACTGTTTTAAGCCCTATGCGTCTTTGGGTTCTACCAGCAAATCGCATACGTTGGTGTTGCAGTAACCTCATACGTCTGACACAGTCAAATATGATACGTCTCTGCACAAACACATACTACTAACAAACCATGATGTTAAGCCTCAGATGTGCTCGTAAAACACTGAAACAAGCTCGTGCAAGATCTCTTCGCGATCATTTCTGGTCCCTTCTTATTTCGGTGTAACAACTTCGTCCTCCCACTCCAACCTACATGAGCTAATGAGGGTGTGTGTTTTTAATTCCACTACTCGCGTGAATCTGCATTCGACAGGACCCACATAGGCATAACTAGGGGGAGATAAGGGTGAGTAAGCCACTCCCAGAAAATTATTAGTCCCCTCTAAAATATCTCTGACCCTACTCTTTATGTAAAATGCTTTGAAGATCTCGAGATCTCACAGGAAGAAACGGGCTCCAGCTCTCCATACTATGTGATGTTTCGTACGCCAGTGGCCTTGTTTGATTCCCGACTCCGGCCATCCTAAGTTCAGTTTTACACGCTACAGTTTTCCAAAATCATTCCAGGCGAAGACTTGGGTGGGGGTGGGTGGTTTAATATCTAAGAAGCCATAGCCGGCCTGCGTACCGTAGTCGATTGGACGTCGATCTACGGTGCGAGATGTCCTGGTTTCGAATCTCTGCTCGGGCACAGATGTCGTGTATTTCCGTCACCTCACTTCACCGTCATCGGTTCTTAAGACGTCGTTGTCTAAGGGCAGTAAATCATCATAGGCGTAATTCGGGGATGGCAAGGGGTGGCAGTTGCCACCCCAAAATTTTGTTGATACAGAATATAAAATTGTCTTTCTTAGCTTAGGAATAAAATTTTACTTGTGCGTTTTACATTACATTACCTTATTTTAATTCAGCTAATGACATACAATAATCAATACAAAGTGTATGCATAATTTTGACGGAAGTTGTTAAATTTTCACCACTTTTTTTTTTTTTTTTAATTTGATATACCTGGTAATCCTTGCTACCCCAATCAAAATGTTCAAATTATGTTCATGTAAATCTTTCTCATCTCACCGTTTCCTCCTCTGTTCCCTTTATGTAGGAACAATTCGTTCCGTTTCTTCTAACATCGCTGTCCATGAGACGTTAAGCCAGCTAAGTACGGCGCACAGGAGCAACACGGGTGCACATTTCGCGATATTTAGTCGGCCGGCCGGTCGCCGTTAAGTGTTTACCGATAACTAGGGACAGGTAGTTTTAAGCGAAATGTTTTCTGCATCACTTTGTTTCAATGCCATAGTTGCACACCTGCAACTCTGCTTCGTGGTCAATAATTGGATGTTTTGAACCCTGTGCATCATTGGGTTCTATACGTTATTCACAGACGTGTGTCGCACTAGCCTTGTTCTGATTGGCGCAGTCAAGTAAGACACATCTCTACACGAAGAACCGCTGCCAATAACCACGAAGCAGAGATGCAGATGCGCTCATAAGTTGAGATGATATATCGCGAAAATGTTTTGTGCCAGCATACCCTTGAAAACACTGTAGTTTCTTGCAACATATATGACTGGGTGATGTACGTCTGACACAACGTACCTATCTGCAGACCAATAACAGGCATCAAATATTACAACAGCGGGATTCTTATTGGCTCAGTCAAATAGGGTAACAGATTCACGTACACGCGAAAGACAATAATCTTCGGTAAGCTGAACGTGTGTTGAAATCCAGCAAATAGACAAGATTTCCCGAGCTAAATCATCATCTCTAGCGATAGGCACAGAACATGAAGTTTTGTGGGTTTAACGACCAGCTGGGCTGGACTCCACAGTCCTGTGTACGCCCGGTCTTCAGGGGCGTCATTTAAGTTATTTCTAGGAAGGGGGGGGGGGAGCGCAAGATTTTTTTGCGACAGTTACCTTGCGGCATGTTTTTTATTAATTAAGCATGTGTAAATTAGAAACTTTAACAATAAAATTTCAGTATTATGTGCTTACGTCAGTATTATTTAAAAAACAAAATACACAAGACAATCTTATACACTATTCCTTTTAAATCCAGGGGGGCGTTCCCCCCTCCTTTGTCACCCCTAATTGACGCCCCTGGATTTAAATTAGACAGTGTAGGTCTAATTTTGTCCGTTCAACATAATCAGTTTTGCAACGTTTTGCATTTTGTCAATAGTTACTTCCGCGCGGTGCAGTGGTCACACCACTCGCCTCCTGCCAAGCCGATTAGAATTTGGTTCCCAGCTAGGGTCGGTCCCGATTTTCGAGGACGTTGCCAGCGGGTTTTCCTCTGGGAGTACGTTTGCATTTGGTCACTGCTCCAATCGTCGAGCCTCATTTCATGCCATATGTCAGGAAACGGCAGACACCTACGCAGGAAAACGAATCCGCCTGTTTCCGTGCCTCTAGCGCGCCCTGATTACATGACAAATATATTAAGATGATGACACTTTATTTATTTATGAAGGGTAAACCTACCCTAAGACTTCGAACTTCAGTAAGAGAAATATGTTAATAATTGTAATCGTGATATAATAATATTTAATACATTGGTCTACCAATGCGGAAGCTACACGTGTCTGCTCCCAGTTGGTAACCTATTGAACTCAGAGTACAGATCCTTCTAAGTTTAGCGAAGCTCGCAACGTGGTCTATCACGATATTAAGGTATATTACGATATATGGTCAGTTTAGCCTATTTATTAACTTTTTACAATACAACTACATTCTTTGATCTCGACGCATTTCTAGGGCCCGGTAGTTTTCGCGAAAAGATTTTTGCCCCACTTTGTTTCAGTGTCTTACGTGCACACCTGCAGTTCAACTTCATGGCTATTGACAGAGTGATTTTGTGCAGAGTTGTTATTCATTTGACTGTGCCAATCAGTACACGGATAACTGTCACACATCACGTCTGTGCTTTGCGGGTTTAACCTCCACACGCTGGGTGTTACGGCATCCAATCACTGACCACATAGCAGAGATGCAGGTGCGCACGTAAGGCACTGAAACAAAGTGCTGCAAAATTCTTTTCGCGAAAATTACCGGGCTCTACGCATTTCCTTTCCTTTAGCTGCAGATTATTCGTTGTGTGATATTTTGTGATTTGCTGGTAAATGGCATGAACTATCAAATTAGATTTTTAACTCAAAAATAGTCAGCTAGTAGACACCACTGTCACACATTTGAAACTGTGTTACTTAAGAAACACAAATGTATTTTATAACAAAGGCGAAGCTTTCACGGTTCGGAATTAATGTTCACTCTTTATAGCGTTTTTATTTTCTCAGATTACATTTTGGGATGCTATCAAGCGCTCCCATTCTCAGGTGGGGAGTTTTTATTTAGACGTCTCGTGAAGGTGGCCAGATTAATAAAAAGAATTCACAGCATAAAAATAGCCAGAGAGGAAAAAAAAAGGACAAGGATGGAGAAAGAGAGATGCGTAGGACAAAGCTTCATAACTCCAAAAATAAATACCTTCGTACTTTATAATTTACCCAACGTGTGCTATTTCATTTAATATAACATCAGTAAATTATTACATATCAAAGCACGTAATGTACAAATTTGACACGTCAGTCCAACATTTTCGGTATTAAATGAACCTGAAATGTCAATTTCACCGTAAGTTCAGTAAATTTCTTATTGCGTTGCGACAGATATTACTCCATGTAAAGAATAAGTGCCCTTGGATCTGTTATAATTTACTGATGTTATTTATGTGAAACTAAGATTAAGATATGACCTTTGAAAGATTAAGATCATGATCCATCATTTCGACTGCTTTTACGATAGTTATTTTACGAGAGCAGATATCGATAAACTGTTGCACAGATTTGTTGAAAACAGTGTATACTATGTTAATTATATTTTTCAAGACAAAATACACAACTGTTTAAGATAACAATACAATTACGCAAATTCTCATTAATGAACTAATTAGCTAGATTAAAAAAATTATCTAGAAGAAATTAGGCTACATGGTAAATACAATATTTGACCAAACTGTGCAACAGTTTCTCGATATCTGCTCTGGTTTAGGAATAAAAAAAAACTAATTATCGCGAAAGCAGTAGAAATGATGGATTATCATTGACTTAACTTGAAATAACTCGCAGCAACGCATCACTCCCAAGACTAGCGGTAAAGCAGCCAAGAAAGCGGACAAGGCCCAGAAAAACATTTCTAAGGGCGACAAGAAGAAGAAGCGAAAGAGGAAGGAGAGCTACGAAATCTACGTCTACAAAGTTCTGAAGCAAGTTCACCCAGATACTGGAATATCGTCTAAAGACATGAGCATCATGAACAGCTTCGTGAACGACATTTTCGAGCGCATCGCAGCAGAGGCCAGCCGCCTCGCACACTACAACAAGCGCTCCACCATCACCAGCCGCGAGATACAGACGGCCGTCAGGCTTCTCCTGCCTGGGGAACTGGCCAAGCACGCTGCCAGCGAGGGAACCAAGGCAGTCACCAAGTACACCAGCTCTAAGTGTAGACACACACATCCATACATACACGTACATATGATCGTGTCTGATATCTACTGTGTTTGTTGTTTCGTCTCATCGTTGTGTCGCATGTTATTTGGTTTTTTATTTTATTTGTTATTAATTTCATTTATTATCTGTTTGTTCCTTGTTTTTATTTCATCCGATTCCAATCTAGAATTCCATGTTGTGTATGTATCTTGCTGACTAAGCATACTCTGCTTATTTTATGGTTTTCTTTTATTTGTTTAGTTTTCTTTGACAGTCATTCAATTTTGCAATGGAGTATGTCCAAGAAATTGAATCTAGTCATACACGTACATATATGTTTGCTGAGTTTTTTTGCTCACTGTGGGATTTTTTTGTAACTCTCCAACATCCGCTCAGAATGTCGTTCCATAAAACGGTTCAGTTTGAAATACTAACCCACTGCAGGAATCGTTCAAAGATCACATGAGGTATGCTTATTGTATTATGTATAAATTTGATGATAAAACAGTTAACAACGCCTGGGGACACTATGTTCTTTATATTCTCAATGTCAGTCGATAGAAACTCTGTGATGCCACAACTCATAAGAGAGAAATGCACCCAGTCATTTGTTTGTCACCAAAACTCTGATCTGGAATGTTAAGAATATTTTTTATCAAATTCCTGCATTGACGTTTATCTACATGTGAATGTTCTAAGTACGTTTATAAATGGCCTCACTCCAAACTCATCCCGCATGGAACGTTTTCTATTCTTGTCACTGGGTCGAGTAGCAAGTGTCTGTCACAAGGGAAGTTAACGGCTAGGGTATAGTTTCTAACAGGTTACACATCGAGAACATTATTTTTCCCCGATGACGTCTGAAGTATACAAATGTGTGTCAACAATTGCCCCTTTCCTAATACCAGCGTTAAAACATTCAACTTAGCGCAATTTTAATTTTTAGTCATTGGTACCTATGTACTTTTTTATTTTAAAAGTAATATTATTTTTGTTGTTTGTTTGCAACACTTACGGTACGGCATTTTGAAAATAAATTTAATAAAACATTGGCTAATTAATGTAATTTACAATCTGCATTGACACGTAGAAATTTGACATAAATTACAAACGGTAATGGCGGTTCAACAATGAATGATTAAGACTGAATAACACATAATTCTCAGAATTGCAATGTTCATAATGTAATTTTAATGGTTACATTTAACAGCTCAACATATTAATTTAAACTATTTGTTAATGACGAGCGCTAGTATAGATGCATTATTTCAATTAACTTTTTTGTTGCATAAGTTGTGAGACAGAAGTGCAAAACTCCGGCAATCTTCAGTCAAGAATTTGTTTTTCTTATCCCGGTTACGAGGGCCTGGTTTATTTAGCCTAATAAACTTCGACAGCTCTTGATATAGGGCACACGGAAGAGAGAACAATCGATCCGGAGATGGTCGTGTCAATCGATTACCGTTAGAATGTCGAGGTCGAAGGGCGAGTGAAACGAGGTCCAAAGAGAAGCCAGTCACGGAGGGAAATCTTCTGGGCAGACGAAATTGCTGGGTTTGACAGGTCGGGGCGGGGCACGGGGGCTACCACCGCCGCCGCTCTCCAATTCTTTTTTTGGTCCATTTTCCACCTGTCGGTCTACCCCGGCGCCCCTGGCGGTGGCAGGCGGAAACAGCCTCGAACCTCCCGAGCCCTCACAAAAAGCTCGGTCCGATTTGGTCGAGGTCTCGTCACGATCTCCAGATTATCTCCTACCATGCCGAAGATATAAGTGGAGGAAACTCGCGAGCTTTGTTTGTGGTGATGAATATGTACACCGGCTACCAGGAAGGAAAATATGATTCCACGTAATAATGAAAATTTGATGTTACCCGCTAGTCGAGAACATAAATTTGAAGACAAATATATTTTACCATTACACATTTTTTGTAAAAAAAAAAGTTTTCAAACTATGAAACAACGCTTAGTGGCACAACTTAGTTGTTTACGCAAAGTTCTTAACAAATAGACTTAATATTTTGATAAAAAAAAGTCTTGTTGTTTTTGCTCTGAACTGGTCATCAGTATTTTCTTTAAAGTTTATTAATACAATACAATTTCGTAATTTATATGGAGACCCCGCATATTGCCCGATAAGATTTTGTCTTGTTACAATCAAGTAATTGTGATCTTCATCCCATCTTCCTCAAACGCCATGCTCCTATAAAAACATGAGCTACTTTGACAAATGTGTTTAAAGAACGGCTGAATTTGACTATAAAATAATTAACGCAATCGTCATTATTTATTATTTGAAAACCTTAACGGAAGACGATAACTGCTCAACGTTCCCGAGTTTTTTTCAGACTGGTGCCAATAACTCAAATACTTTTTAACCAAAAGTTTTGAAAAAAATTTGAGTCAATGTGCAATCACACGTTGCACAATACTGTGGACGCGTTTTTTTAAATAATGTACCATTCGCCAGCAAACATATAATTTCCATAATTTTTGCTTATTTTCACGACGAAAAACGTGGTACTTTGGGTAATGAAATGTAAAAAACTGTTCAGTATAATTCTACAAAAAATTCAGCTACAAATTATAACATATAAGTGTCAAAACTGTGTAGCGAAATTTTGATATGAGTATTAGCAATAAAAAAAATATCTTCGAAATCACTGCAAAACTCCGTAACAAGGCCTTAAATGTGCACATTAAATCATACCTATACTGGCATTAGCAAACGACACAAGTGTCGTGCGCCATTTTCTAAGTCAAATGTGCGATTTATGATGACGATGTTCACTGCGAGCAGCAAATTTTGTGATGTTCGTGACAGTCAAATGCTTTCAATTTCGAATTTACCTACTTGCGGTGAATACACCCGAAAAACACTTCCTTCGCCACGACACGTTTCCTTTTTGCTACAAATAAAATATTTATTTAAATATGAACCACTGCAAAGTATCTTTGCCGTAAAGAAAAGTGGTGGCATTAAAAATATTTATTGTATTAAAATAGCTAAGTAGCAATTTCCACGGCAAACTTAGTTAATTTTTTTTAAGACAAGCTGTAAGTTGAAATTAATGTGCAACACATAAAATGGTCCCCAAATATAACTTTAAGGCATAAGTAGAGTGGCTGTTCATGTAGAGCTCCTTAAAAACCGTTACAGAAAGTATCAAAAGAAGAATGATTTGTCACAAAGTGTTGGTCCTGAATCATCCATAACGGAAATACACCTTTTATTTCGCCATATAATTACTAATTTTTTAAGCACGCTAAAAATTTAATTCAAGGAATTTTTAGTGTGTTTCAAATTACCCCTCTTTCAAATACAACTGTAATTTTATTTTTTTAAATAATTTTATAGTTTCGGTAACTGTTTACTTCAGATATAGTGCTCCACCTGAAAGAAAACATTTTGAAACACCAAAGATAAGTTTTTCATGCTTTTTCTTTGCTGTAAAGTAATATTCATTAAATGCAAGAAAAATAACCTCAAAGAAACTTGTCTCCTTCGCTGTAAAGAAAATTCTTTCTACTGTGCAGCATGTTAATCATTTAGCAAACGTCAACACTAAAATGTTGCAGTGTCCTTGAACTCCTTGCAACAGAAGCGGCCGTACCAACTGATTACACTGTGAAAGACGGTAATATATTAACGTATGCTTGAAAGGTTGTTACAAGAGTATTCAATAGAAGTTTTGCAGAAGTCTTAATTAATTAATTTAAAACTATGTGTTGCAAGTTAATTGATGATAAACGCAGGTACAGAAAATTAAATAAGAAATAAAGTTGTGAAAGCATTTTCAGTATTTTCACCGAATAGTTTGCTCACACCACCACATATTCACGTAGGAATAAACTAATATTGATGTAGATTTACATGACGTCAATGATTTTAAAATAAATAAAAATACAAAATTAAAAAGAGATAATTGTAGTGCCTCCGATCTCGATCATTACCTATATACACGCGATCAAATTACAAGGCCGACCACTAGATTAACTACTGTAACATTTCATCTGCTCATGAAACTGGTTATTTAGAATTACAAATACCGGGTTAATGAGAGTGATAACATGTTATTACATTACATTAAGAAGAGCACTAGTCTGTAAGTACAGTTATAAACTCTGATCACTCTAATTCGCGGCATGAGCTCTGTTTATCGTAGTTTTAAGCATTCCTGCATATGGTAAACTTCGGAACATGCATTTTCTTCGTTTGCTAACCTGTGGTTTGTTTTTCCCAATGTTCATTATTAAACTAAGTTATCAACTAACAATTAAGAAATAAAAGTAAATAATGGTGAACAACACTGGAACGTATTTGGTTTTGCGTTACAAGTCCAAATATTTATGTTAATTCCTTGATTATCACATAATTAAAAAAAACATGTCGTTGATTTGAATAAACAGGATTTACCGTGAAAGTTTTATTGCTACGTTTCATGAAGGATGGGAGATTTTGATGATAGTTGTATTTGAGTCGGTGGCCCAACAGGGAGAATGCAATAGATGGACAGTGGATTCTCGACGACCGTGACTAAGCGTTGAAGGCCGAACAATAATTTATTCAAGACCATCACCTGGCATGATTAGTGATGATTCGTAAATTATGAATAATGGGTCGATTGACAAGTGGTTCTGAGCGCACTATAATTAAATTGTTCAGCCGCTTTCAACGTTTGTGCAGATAGCTCGGCGATGTAAACTCTTGCACATCACTGTCTAAATCAGACTAGGCTTATAATTACGTGGCATAAGAGTCATACAGAAGAGCTTCATTTTGTGGACCTTCAGTAAGGAAACTTCGATTCCAACGTAATGTTGAGGCATCCTTCTCATCCTGGTTTAATGTGTGTTTCGTTGTAATTAACTGTTTAGAAATAATATTTACAATGATTGTCTCTTATAACATGTTGAAATACTGGATACAACTAATGAAGTAGATGTAACTTGATTCATGTTTCTATTTTCTCTTGACGGACTTAGCAACCACCGAGTGGAGAGAGAACTTGAGGGCAGGGCCGAATTTACCACTAGACCCGGATCTAGAGCGCAGCTTTCCTAAAGGCGCACTTTTAGCGAGGAGGAAATGTTAAGAATTTTCCATGACTGCCTTTAAACGTGATAGCATGACGACCAGTAAGAAAAATATAATGACTTCAATGTTTACGTTGATGACTAATTATCTGTCTGTTAGTATTATCTGATTTATGGTAAATAGTAATTTTCAAATAAATACATTAGAGTTAAGCTAAAAAAAAAAAAATTGGAAACTTGGAGCCCGCAGACATCCACTGTTCCCTGAAATATGACATGAAATGAAGCCATACAATATAGAAGCGACGGAAACCAAGGCAGACTAAAAATAGTAGTTTAATCGACAAAACCCCGAAAAATTCGCGAATACTCAAGAGGATAATTTGGAGTTCGAGCTCATTATACTCATT
>PNEQ01074165.1:34876-64232 GCA_003012365.1 Medauroidea extradentata
AGAGGCGTGACTCATTTGACTGCACCAACCAGAACAATGTTACCGCGACACCACACGTCCGTGATTTGCGGGTAGGACCCCGAGACGCGGAAAGTTAAAAACTTCCAATCACTGACCATGAAGCAGAGAAACATATGTTCACATAAGGCATTGAAACAAATTGTTGCAGAATTCTTTTCACCAAAAATCAGTGGCTCTACTCATTACACACGTAAATAATTTACTTTTGCTGCTCGGTCACTGTAAATACAACTCGTCCTTGAGAACTCAGCTAAAAGTAATAAACCTATAAAAACATTCACTGATTCTCCGCATTATCTTGTTAGATGTACAACTGGCCGTTCACTGTAGCAGCAGCCAATGAGGACATAGTATCTAGGTAAGTGCCACCAAGCCGGCAGGTCGTTGAACCCGCGAGATTTCCACGTTTCTCTCAACTGAAAATCCTGGTAATGGTTTCACACGTGATAACAGTAATAGTAGAGTAATAGAATATTTTTCAAAGTAACAGTTACGACGCATTCCCTATGCTTTACAAGGCCTGGATTTTAGAGAACAACATAACAGTTACGACTTACTCCACATGCTTTGTGTTCCTTTATCTAAAGGAACTATTCTGTTGGAAGTCCTTTTATACAGGATGGCGCCAAATGAGCGCACGACAAGACGGGACGAAATATTTATTCTGTCATTTTCCGTAACTGAGTGATGAATTACCACGTACGTTCTTTTTGCTTTTTCAGACTTTAATCTTGGCGACACTTTACCCTCCAATTAAAAAAACTCTGGCACCCTTTCCAAATTGTTACCCACATTAAAGGAGGAGATAACTGTGCAAACACCCCCACCTCACCCCACGGTCACCACTCCTGGTTAACAGACCACTACTTGTGACAACCTCCGCGTCAGAAGTATGCAAGGCTCCGTCAGACCTTAAGGTTATGAGGTCTGATTCTGAATAGCTTACGTATTCTGCAGAATTTGTCTTATTTTATAGACTTCTGAAGTGTTATAAAATGTAAGGCATTCCTTTACTAGTATTCGACATTAGAGCAGAACGTTAAAAAAATTAAAAAGTTGCAAACATCTGAACTAGTAGGAAGTGAAGCATACGAAGTGAGAAATAAAGTTTTTCAGCAATAACTGTATTTAGAATTTAACTGGTGATTTCATCCTGCGAGTAATCAACGGGACCAAACGAAGATGTATTAAAAATAGCGAAAACTATATATTTTATAATACATGTTATTGAATATAATATTTTGGTTGATACTTCGCCGCTATATCAATTATATAAAAATTGTTTATGGTGCTATTTGCTAAAACTTTCTCGTATTGTGTATGCTTACTACTATTTTATTACATACTAAAACTTACAGACAGTTTACAAAGTTCATATTCTAAGTTTAGTGTTTATGGTATATACATTTACATATAAGTACGAAAATAGCTGAGTATATGCACCTATCAAATACTTGGGCATAAGTACATTAATTATTTTATTTATTTATTTACATTTACAGATTACAGCACTTACATACTTATTATAAAATGGAAGACATCACGCTACAATAGGCGATGCTTATGTGTGATGCTACTAGACAAATTATTTTTAACAGTTGCGGTAATTTATCTGAGAAAACTTGTCATAGCTATAAAATAATTTGAAAAAATTTTTAATATTGCTTCAATCACAAATTAAAAAAAAAAATTAATGTAAGTAACTTATTGATGGATACAGATAGTATTTAAAAATTCAAAATATTTAAAATGTAAAATAATTAACTACAGTGAACTACTACCTAAAAATTAAAGACAAATTATTATTAGTTATTTAACCATCGATCAATACATATTTTTTTCCCATTTTTAGTTTTTATATATTCAGAAAGAATTGTTACAATCCATAAAAGCAAAATTGTGGATGATTTTTGAGAAATTGTTTTGTGACCTAGGGGAGATGGTAAAATTTTTATTTTCCTTGTGTCGAGTAGGATATATATGAGATAAAAGCTGCACTGGTAACTCTTTTTTGAAGAAACATTTTCCTTCTTCGTGCATGTGCAACTGAAAAAAAACGTGGGTGTGTAATTAGTTCCAACTGTGATGACTAGAGGCGCAAGTGAAGACCCGTTTTACTTGCTTTGTTCCTGCTGAGGCTAATTCTACTACAGGTCAGAAAGATAAATGTTAATATTTGGCACAGGAAAAATGTCTGCCGCTTGAGCGCTGGTTTCGGTAATGGGTGCAAACGGACCAATCACAGAGTTTCCCTATTAAGTTACATAAAGTAGAAAATTTAGAACGCGTAATTTGCTTATTTTCACTTCATAATTAAGTTAAATGACTTATGTCACTTTCAAGCCTATTTAAATTAAATTTAACTACAGTTTCGTATTTTTCTGATCCCTTAGCGATAGCAGCGAAAATAGCGGCAGAAATTTTCCCTGTGCCGAACTCTCCCATAAGAAAACATATTTTCTTTCTAACCTGTAGTAGAATTAACCTTACTCCTGCGCTGCGTCGTGCAATGTTAACTTTCAGTCAACTAATTATTATATCCATAGAGTTAGATTTTCAAGCGGGGCCAAAAATTACATCAATGTTACATTTTTATTCAAATGTGATAACATTGGATACGATCACATCAAATCATCGTAGGTATTTCGTACGAGCCATTTTAAAATAAACTTTTTCCTGAATATTTCAATTTTCGCGTATCGCACCATAGCTCACGTTTAAAATTTCATATTTTCAAACGTGTTTAAAAACCTAGACGGTGTGCCGAGAAATAAGCTTGACTGATAACGTAAAAAACACAATAGCATATGACTGATTTTACAAATGAACTTCTCAGCTGTATTATTGTATATTTTAACATGTCATTAATTTGTTATTATTAAAACTAAATACAAACTGTATTTTTGGTAGCTGCATAATCAAACCGATGTAATACTTTTCTGTTATGTTGGTAGAATCCACCCCCAAATGATTTGAGCGGTTTGTTTATTCATATACTGTGACGGGGCCCTGGGTGCAAATAGCGGGCAGTGATATTTAATAGGGTGCCAACCGCATGCTCGAGACTCTGCCGCTCGCTTTCACGTCAATCACACGTGAAGCTTCTAACAAGCGGCCTGTCTGCTAGACTCGAGGAAGACGTCCTTCACACGCAGACAACAGTGCTGGGTCTCTGGCACGATGGGTCGACCTCTCTTCAGCTTCCACAATGTCTGGACCGGGGCCTCTCGCCGGACCTTGCCTGCCTCGTCGTTTGGGAAACTGGAAATGTTAATTAGGGCGGGGTATATAATCACTGGTGCCACCTACCTGCTTCGGAAGTGGCTATGCAAAACATACGTTCTATGCAAAGCAGTTGGTAGGAAAAAAAAACACGTCCAATATTTCTTCGTAGCGGGTTTGCAGCACTTCGAAAGAAATATTTCAACACTTAAGTGAAACTGTATATTTTAAATAGAAGAGTTTTTGGACATTCGCCCGCAGTGGCGTATTTCCAAAAATAAAACTGTTCAATTTATAATAAGAACTCATTGCAGGAATAGTTCAAAGATAATACACACACACAGATATATATATATATATATATATATATATATATATATATATATATATATATATATATATAAAGTGAAAATAATATTTTTGCAGTTGAAAATTTTTACTTGGATTTTAGTAAATATTCGTTTACAAATTTAAAACGTGATGTTCCCTATCAATACTCAATGCGCCCATTGATGCAAACAAACATTTTCATTCGAAACCCAGAGCTACATCGTTTTTTTAAATGTGGAACGTTGTTTTGTTGATATTCCTTATAATAGATACTTTATGGCAGAGATAAGATGATTATCCATATAAAATTGACGCTATTATCAAATACACATATGCCACTTGCACGCGAAACTTAAACGAGGTAAAATCCAACGTTACCATTTTGGAAGTTAGCAAAAATTTTTTGAGGTTTTATAATTTTTTGTATAATCTTCATATTTGCACACTTGATTATTTTATTTGAAAGAATCGAAAAGGGCAGCTATTATCGGCGGAACGATTTGCTTCGGCTCGATACAGTGAGTACTATGGTGGTTCACAAATAAATACCAGCACGTTTTCCTGTCAGAAAATTGAGAGAAATCACGAGAGAAGTCTAATATATATTTAGTTTTGTTTCGTCACTGTTATAATTATCTGTACTTACACCGACTTTTCTTTACTTTACCGAAAATGAAAGGAAATGAGTTTTAATGTAGATAATTGTAGCACAGTTACTGTGAACATGGTTAAAAATACATATCAGTGGAACATCGGAGTAGGTTACAATGCATAAAAATAAATCGTTCATCAACTTTTAATTTACTAATGACGTAACTCTTAAGTCCACGAGCGAGTCATTTCCGTACTAAGACATATTCTCCGAAGTATTTGTATAATATAAGCTTATGGTTCCCACGAATCAACACAGCGACAGAAATAGTTGCAGAAAAGACAACACAACGAATATAACACAGACGATGATAGTAGGCTCTCTTCGACGACAACAGACTCAGCGTTTCGTGAACTGGTATCTGTTCTGTCTTCAATCTGAGGAACTCCAGCAGACTGGCTAGTCCGTGTGCCAGAAGACGGGGACAGACACCAGTTCCCGAAGTATCGCACCTGTTGTCGTCGAGAGCAGCCCGCTATCATCGTCTGTGTTATATTCGTTGTGTTGCCTTATCTGCAACGATTTCTGTATAGTCGTGTTCAATTATGTTGTCCTCGCCGTCTTTGTCCATCATTGTCCCCTTCTTCATTGTTTGGTCTTGGTCTGTTTTGACTTTCCTTTTTCGTTTTTTTTTTGTTTCCATTATATATCGACTATATTCCTATTTCGGAATTATTTGTATGTTTGTTGACTTCCTTGGTACGTTTATTGTGTTTTTTGGTTGTTGTCAATTTTCTTAATAGTCATATTACGAATTCGTGGGTTTTCTGCTACTCAGGAACAATCAGTAGCAATGCCGTATATCCTGCAAAACACATCAATTTACAGTGTGCAAATAATTATGACAAAATACGCCTTAAACACTCAAAAACTCTTAAACGGAATATTTTAAAGGAGGATGCCTACCAATAACATTTACCCGCGTCGGAGAGCCAGGAGAAAGGAAGCGATAAGGATGAAATTGCCCCGTCCACCAATTGTCGCATAGCCTGTATCGTGCAATCCACTGAAGTGCCTTGAGGCGACTCGCCTGAATGTGGTTTACAATATCAAACTCTTTCAGCGGGCAAAGCCATATCTGGAAGTGGCGCTGCAGCCTCGGCTGAACGAACTGCTGCTAGCAGTAACAACATTTAGGCGGGACGTTTTGTGGCAGGTCAGCGTATAACATAGAGCTCCTTAGCGCTGGTGAGGTGAGTATGGAGCAGAGCCGGAATAAAAGGGTGGATGAAACGTTAGATCCCGACTAAACCCACCGACCAACGGCATCGTCCAGTACGATTCCCACATGCTGAAATTCGGGGACCAACACCGACGGGAATCGAACCCGGATCGCCGTGGTGGAAAGCGAATGGTCTAACCAACAGGGCTAACACCCACCCACCAGGCTGTTGGAGTTAAACGGTGCTCTTCGCGCGCCGCTAACGCTTTGGCCTGCAGTCTCCGTGGCAGTAAAAAAAGTCGAATCCTTGAAATTATGTGCTCGGACTGTTCTAGGAGGGTAAAACTATTGTTACGGTTAAAAATGAAGAGAAAATCCCTGGTATTTATAATGCTATTTAATTTACCTCTGGTGACCGAGGATCCGAAATGAAAGAATCGAAGAAAAATCAACACACGCTGAAATACCTAGGAAAATACAGGAAAACACGGTACGTAGAGAAACTCTCGCGGCTTAACACTTAAGAAGGAAGAGGTCTCAAAACTCGCACCAAACATAGTCTCCATGCAGAAATTATACGCCCAGGTGCTGCTCGTACATGTTAAATTTGTCTCTCCCGACTCAATTCTTCATAATGTTTGTGTCGCAGCCCTAGTGCACGTCCGCTCTTGTTCCGGACACGCTACTTTCGGCAACTAATTTGGCGAGGAATACACATTGTACCCTGACAATCTACTACGCAGTTATCTCTCAGCCAATGAGAAGCGTCCAAACCGCCGAAACCTCTAGAAGCCTCGCTACCAACGTCCACGTCACCCGGCCTACCGAAACACACACCTCTGTAAATGTCATCACTCACCCGATCTAGGACAAACCTGCCGTCCAACTGAATTGCATTTAATTCCCGAACTTGGTCACCTTCTGTAATACAAAAAAAAAATATGCAGAATATAAATTGATAACATACCTTACATTTACATACTTGCTACGACTAAAAATAATTATCCCTCATGCTGTTATTCTATAGTTTGTTTTCTTGTTTCGTACCTAACCTAACCCACTCATGCTGTGTGTACTGCTACAAAGAAACATATTTCTTTATGCATTTTATATTTTTATCCAGGACACAAAATTGCAGGCAAGTGTACAGAGTTTTGAATTTGCAGATTACAATATCAAAAATGGAATGTAAAGTCCAGAGCGTAGCAGATGGCTTTATCACCTGCTCTTTAAATGGTGCAATTTTCAGGTAGATTTCAGTAAATGTAGTTCCTGTATTTCACTACATTCACAATGGCCGTTTTCGTTGATGAAACATATGGAACAAATATATTATTACTCTAAATCATTTACGAATAAATAAGGTTTAAAAGACAAAAATAATACAATTACATGTAAGGTATGTTGTGTAGTATTTGGCAAAATATTGGACTGTAGACGAATGTTTCAGTGCATAGATGTTGTACAATCCTTATAATTGGACTGTGTTTTGCATCAACCGACTATGCCCCAATTGTTAGTAACGTATCAAATGTATTTCAACTTTAAAACAGTCTTACAAAACAATTTTATTCCTATAACCTGGTGTTATATTGCTGTCATTACAGGTACAAATACTTTTTGTGATATTGTTTCAAAGCTGATACATTTAAAGCATATTATACTATTAACTTACATATGGCGCATGATCAGTTTGTGCATACCAACATCCAATTGTAGATTGATTGTGTATTGGCATAGTGAACAGCAATTTTCGAGATTTTTTTGTGTTTTTCCTATAAACCTTTCCATTACCAGGGGGCGCATCAAAAGGTTTTTACATTCAAAATGTATATGTTACTGAAACTATAGCAGTTACAAATATAGAATTTTAGAATTTAAGAAATTTTTTCTCCCTGTAGTAAAAATATTTATTTCTATTAAGTTTTTTAAACAATAGGTTGCTAAGTCAGGTTATGAGTAGTCGTACTTGCGAATGGGCTGTTGTTTACCTTCAATTGTATTACATTCTTTTTTACATCTTCATTCAGATATAATTTCTTGCTGTGGTCACTGAAAATGAAGCAATCTCAAAATTACAACATGTTACTGAAAACAAAGGAACGTGTACATAAATATTAATTTTACAAAATATTTCTGAACTTGTTTGTCTCGATTCATGTGTAACATCGATTTGTATATTTCTTATATTTATCCTTAGGTGTCTGCAAACAAAATTCTCTATAGTAAATGTTTCGTTATTACTTCATACGGCCACGAAACATGAAACCTCCACACTTCATGATGGATATCTGGGCATTAGCGTAGCATCATTTATTAAAGTATTGCCACGCTACATTTTATTACAGAATTCTTCGCCTATAAAATGTTACACAATATAATTAATCCACTTAAAGAATAAAGTCCGATTAGTTTGATCGCAATATTGCTTCTTCAAAACAAAATAGTCGTCCGCTTACAACAGACTAAAGAAGGTGAAATTTTTCCGCTGCTACAGCGCTCCTATACTGTTATACGTGACTACGCAGCTTCAGTGCATGATTCTATCATAGTTGCGTTTGTAGCCAGTTACTGCAGATAGAGCTGCAGTAGTCTGAAAGAAAGGCCATTTATGGCGGCGTTTGAGAACTGCGAAATCGTATCTAATATCATGTGCACATTTTTAAAAATTAGTATTTTGTCATCATTTGGAATTTGTTTTCTTTTCGTAGGTAAACATATTTAGGAAAAGTTTAATAGTTTCGTCAGAAAAGTTTTTCTTTTAACCCGTTGCAAAGCAGTTCAAGTGTTAAGTAGGCGAGCCGATCATCTTAAGGCCATGGTTTTTCATTTAGTTCAAACAATGGCAAATAACTCGAATATTTTTAACGAAATGCTTTGAAGAATTTTGAGCCTGTTTACAGTCATACGATACAAAATTTTACCAGAGCGTTGTTCTTTTTTTAATAATGTACCGTTTGCTAGCAAAAAATTATTTTGCTTCATTTTGGCTAATTTTGACCACAAAATATCTGATAGTTCAGGGGCAAAACTCTAAAAATCCCTTTGGTGTACTGTAACAGAAAAATTCAGATACAAACGATGATATATAAGTCTTAAAACTGTAAGAATGAAGTTTTGATATATGTGTTAACTTCGAAACCACTGCAAAGCTAAAGAGCGACGCCTTAAGAAGCCTACTTTAAATATGGAATAGCTTAATCGTTAACATATGAAAATTAATTAATGACAGAAAGTGTTAATATCAGCTGTGATAAAAATTCAAGTGCGAAACTGTTTAGCTTATGAATATCCTCGGTAAATCTCTATAAAACATCTAGTGGCATTTTTGACTTCAAAGTATTACTGATTTAAATACGAAATCTTAGACAAATCTTAGACCTATTCAAACAACTCCGCAGTGGCTTGGCCTCTTCAGATTCAATGCTGTCCTGTGTTAACAGCTCCTCATAGTTCTTTTAAATTATACTGAGTCACGTAAGTACGAGGAGATAGACGTATTTGCTTGGTAAATATTTGAATAGTTGAATAGTTCCTATGCGTCGAGACATGCCTCTCCTCCAAGGCGGATATCCAGAACTTCTCCCTCGTACAAAAGAACAAAACCAAACTAGCAACTGCAACAGCTCAAAACGACTAACTCCCCTACTTACTTACCTAATTATAACTATAGGCTGTCCGAGGTGAAGTGAGCACTTTTAAAGAGTAGAATAATGATTTAAAATACTTTTTCTTTCTGCGGCCTCGGACATTATATTTTTATCGCGGTAATTACCCTTTGAATGTTAATCAAGGTAACAGGTTTATATTTTAAAGTAGCAAAAAGTTACAAATTGACTGAAAATGAAAACGTAACCAGGGCTTCAAAAGTGGCCACTTTATCGGCGGACTACAAATTTAAGTGGATTGTCTTCCTAGAGCGAAACATTGTACAACTATTGTACAGTCATATGTTCAGTTTTATTATTTAGTCATGCAGAAATTTTATCGTCTAAAAACAACCTAACAATCTCGAAAGTAATATATATATATATATATATATATATATATATATATATATATATATATATATACACACACACCCACACATACACATAGGATGTCAGAAACTGCCGCATAATAAGCATGCCACGCGAATCCTGGGCTAGATTGGAGAGGAAAATTTTAGTGCAAAATGTTATACGATTACATTTTACGTGCACAGTGTGGCAACACAGCACATAGTTCTACATGTTATACCTTACCACCACTGTTTTGACCATCATATTATGGAAGCAGGTTCAAATCCCGAATATTCCAGATATAATTCTACGTTTACTCGACGTTATATACATATATATATATATAATACCTGGGAGTAGAGCGCAGTAGTTCTCTCCTGCGAACCAATCACAAACGTATCAGAAATACACGTGAGTTAAGACTGCCTTACACCAAGATGTCGTGCGAAGTTAACATGCAACTTGGTCGCATGCTACATGTAGCATGGTTTCTCAGTATCGCAAGCAATATCGTTGCTTGCCACGAGTCAAAAGTAGTGCCAATGTCGCGAGGAAAGCGGGACTTTTCGTGTCCCATCGCATGCAAGAGCGAAAAAACAAAGGTGGGAATGGAGTCCAGTATGGAAGATACTTTCAATTTTATTGGAGATTATAAGGAATAACGTATTTTGTGGGACAATAAACATCGCAAATACAAAAACAACAGAATGAAAACAGTTATTTTGGTAGAACTAAAGGAAAAGTATTGTATTGACATTGAGCAAGTGAAGAAGATAATTCTAATTTTTTTTATGATAGTTCGTGCACTGTTTGATGATTTCAGGCTCAACCAATTCCAGTAGAAGTTTAAAATCATCCATACACGTTCTTGTAAAATTTCTAAAATATCTCATCTTCATTACAAGGTCGTCTTAGTTAATAAATAAACTTTCTTAATTTTTGACACACAGGATTTTTCTCTTCTACCGCCCTTTTCCGTCTCTTGCTCCTTCATTCACTTATCACTATAAATGCAGCAGCGGCAATTATTTGTCGCGCACGAGACATATTTGAAAATCATCACTCATATTTCTGCATGATCGGAACTGGAAAAAGTAGCATTCAATGTAAACAGTTCGTAGCATGCGACATGGTGGCAAAGTGAGTAGCAAGCGACTATGTTTTCATGCGACAGAATCGTGATTTGCGACTTGTCGGACATGGTTACTTCCGTGTAAGGCCGCCATTAGAAACCAACTTGCAGTCGAATAATTCCTGTCAATATTGTAAACTGGGATTACTTTAGCCCTGTGGAAGGAGCAGGAGGGGGAGGAGGGAATTTGGTCCAACCAAAATTTTGGTAATTATGTCGTTTAGTAAAGAAAATTTCAAAATTAACTAGATAGGGGCCTATATCAAAAGTTTTTTTAAACACGCGGCTTTAATTATGTATTTTTTCGCCAAAATATCCCAAAAGCAATATTTTTGGTGAGACAGATAAACCTCGGTTTATTGTAACTATTTGCAAATCAGAATTTGAAACACGTACTTAGTACGTTGAAACTTAAAGTGTCCCATGAGCTGTGTTGTAGCGTCGCGCCTACGCGAAACAGCTAAACTTATTCACTATATGCTATCCGCGTAAAGAACACACAGTTAAAACTAGGCTTCTACAATTTTAAAAAACTTAACATGCTTATTAGAAACATGTTTTCGGGGCCCCTCAGAATGGCTAAAAACTACTTTTTTAAGACAGCTTTTAACTGGAAAATTGCCACGCGGATTCGTAAAACAGAACATTGGAAGTATGCATTGGACTTTACTAACTTTCCACAAATAAAATTGTAGGGTCACCGCTTTAAGGCCATGATCTTTCATTTATTTCAAACAATTGCAAATAACTCAAATATTTTTTTAACCAAATGCTTTGAAAAATTTGAGACAGTGTACAGTCACACGTTACACAATTTTGCCAGAGAGTTTTTTTTTTAATAATAAATACCGTTTGCGAGCAAAAAAATATTTTCCTTCATTTTGGCTTATTTTCACAACAAAATGTGTACTATTTCGGTGGCAAAAATCTACACATCAGTTTGGTGTATTGCAACACAAAATTCATATATAAACGCTGACATATAAGTGTTAAAACTGCCAAAGGAATTTTTGATATATGTATATTAATTTGCGTTACAAAAAATATTTTCGAAACCATTGCTAAACTGGAGAACGAGGCCTAAGTCTCATAGGAAAAAGAGTTTAGTAGGAAAACACTTCACGCCAGTTTGGCGCGCCGCAAATACACGCGATGTTGTTACTGTCGAGTGTGGGAAGCTGAACCTATCGCTTCACTGTCATCGCGCATCAAACACGGAAAATTACGTCAGATGCACATCCCTCTTGACAGTCATGCAAGAATTTTTAACTACGCCTGTACACGCAGTTCTCGAAGGCAACATTTTTATAGCTGAAGTCACGACCGTTGTTTCGCGGAATGTGGCAGCACTGTCTGCTACCACAGCAGGAAGTGAGTCGTCGTCGCATGCCATTCCGCTGTTATGAAAAGTTTCAAAACATTTGCTGCACGGCACTTTCCCCGAGTGTCGCATCACGCTTCTTGCGGAGTTGCACACTTCTACAAATCATCAATATAAGTCGCGAGGATTTATTCCCTGCATTCAGGAGTTTGCTCGGCTGCGCTTGTTAGCTCTCATTTCAAACGTTGGAGCGCTGAATTTTCGCTCACAGTGACGAAACGTGGTCGTATTTCAAAGGTAGCAGTATTATAGTCGACCATACACTCAGACCACGTAGTATTAAGGTGTATGTAGAACATGGCCATTATATTATTTTTCTATGAGAGAGGCCTACAGAATTCGATCAATGTCTTTTGCACACTATTGTATTGAGATGTGAGTGTTCCTACAACTTTAATTGTTCCACGGACAACTCAAAAGTTGTGTCTTGTGATTTTCAGCAATAAATCCCTGGAACACTTTCACACTTCATAACTGTCACCTGTCTTCGCTCTTCGTGCATGCATTGATTATGTAAGCTGTTCCGTTGGTTGAGGTCCGACATTTTTTAGCTTTCAAGAGAAAAATTGTTGAAACTCAACCGGGATCCGATATCGTATAATCGCTCCGTATGTTCCTTACAAATTTGTTTTACTAACACGTTTAATTTTTTTTCAAGACAAAATACAGCATTTTTTTGCTAATTTCTCAGTAACGGAATCTCCTTTTATTTGACAAATGGAAAAAAAATGGCGAATGGCGTTTTTGCGGTCTTCTTCAGTCATGAAAATCTTGGTGCAGAATCTTTGAAAATGAATTTACGTGTAGAGTAACGTTTTTAATAAATTTTACGTCATAAAATTATAGGGACACGTCGTAATGATCTTATAGAAGCTATCTATCGACGAGAAGAATATACGGCAGTTCAGTGACTTGTGCCTAGGATAGATGCTTGTTTGAGGCGTGATAAGCGTGCTGCCATCCTTAGCGTTTAAATAGCATTTACACGACGCAAGATATTATTTTGTATGATATATATCAAGCGAACTTCTATGATAAAATAAGAAAATAATTACGTTCGAAAACATTTTTCACATCAAGTTCTCTTCTAGCAGAAGACTGGTTGACAGTCTCTGTCGGTGCCCTTTAGTAAAAAATATTTGTATTTAGTTTTAAATTAAACACTTACGTGTTAAAACTGATAGCTTGTTACAATTTTAGGAAAAACCTATGCTATTTCTGCTTCGTTTTAGGTGTCCACTATGAATTTAAAAACGCATGAATGACTTCTGTATGCCTTACGAATTCCTATAGACATGCAAATTTCGCGTTTCGCGATGTTATTTAGTGATATGTTAGAATCCATTGGCTTATCCTTATCCGAACATATTCTGTGACGTTGTTGACTCCGGTCCTTCGTATCTTCGTGTGCCCGCATTATAGGATAGAGACCATTTTTGTAGTTGACGTTGTATGATTGATTGATAAAGTCTTTCAGGCGCGCCACACAAACTGTTAGCCAACAACAGAAGTCAGATGAGCATACAGTAACTTGGAGTCCAACATGCCATCAGATAATAACATGGAATTTACTTGTCTCTCTACCGATACTTCTTTGCACAGCTCAATTATGATATTTTCCCCATTTCTTTGCCAAACACATGACCAACACCGAACAACCAATGTAATCCTTCCGTACGTATGAGTTGCAGGACCTTACAACGAAAAATAGGACGTGCTCTGTTTACTGATTTCGCCCGAGATCATCCTTTCATAACAGTTTAGTAGAGATGGCGATTTGTCGCGATAAAATGTTGACTATTAAGCTCGGCTTCGATGTTTCCTTTCGTTACTGATGAGTCCAGTTTGACTGGGCCGATGTTAATTATGGTGTACTCCGACTGAACGTCGGTATGTGAACAGCTAGACCACATCATATTTATGAATACAGAAGTGAAATAGCCGGTAGACAGAGAACTCAGTCACACACGCCAGCAAAATGGCTTCCCCGGCCAGCAACATGGCGGATACGCCTACAGACAATCCGCGTAAGGCGATTGCCCTGCTAGCCGGCAGCCAGGCCAATAGGAAACCTGCCGTAACACGAAGCAACCAAATAGACACGAGAACTTGTATTAACAAACTCGGGCAGCCAATAAGCAGCGAAGATCGCCAATACCAAACGAGTCTGTGTCAGACTAAGTAGTAATACAGACGCAAAATTATGTGGAGACACTTTTGGTGTTGGCGAACTTGGCCGCTTTTTGGCTTCCCAAGACTGTTAATACCAGCTCCGTGTCTGTTTGGCTCCTGCATGTTACGGCAGGTTTGCTATTGGCCTGGCTGCCGATTAGAGCAGCTGCCTCACGCTGGTTGGCAGTAGGAGTTTCCGCCATGTTGCTGGCCAGGGAAGCCATTTTGCTAGCGTGTGTGACTGAGTTCGCTGATCTACCGGCTATTTCACTTGTGTATTCTTAAATATTCTGTTTCTGTGGTTAGACCGTGCCTCATAACTATCGTCCAACCATTCAAGGAGCAGGATGCTGCACTGGTTTGGTGAACACGCTGGCAGAGAAGATGCTCGCAATTTTCCACCATCTCTACAAATTAGAGACGCCATCTGCCAATCTCACATGAGTTCAGCGTGTATCTTGCGTCATGTGAAAGCTGTTAATTCTAGACGTCGCAAGCACAAAACCGTCTACACTGCGCGGCCTGAACGGGCGTGAGTGGTTCCTGTTTCACGACGATGCTGCGTCGTGCATAAGTTATTGATGCACACAACATTTAAGCAGACGTTGTAAGCTTAACGCGGCAAGTAGACCCCCCTCACCCTTTCCCGTCAACGGCGAGTTCATTCGCTCATTCGAAGCAAGGCTTTCTCTGCGGAAGAAAAGAAATTTCGGAACAGGTTTGAAGCTCGACTGGTTCAGCAATGCATTCTCTCTCTTCCTCTCACTCTTTGACGTACTAACAAAAAACACACAAACATTAATTTTTTACAGTTCACTTGCAGCTTGTCCATCACGTGAATTATGTGACGTGAGACAGGAAAAACAAAAGGTGCTCCGGCATTGCCGCAGCAGTGAAATGATAAACTGCGAGCGCCAACGAAATACATTTTTCATGCGGATTTTAAGAGTAATATCATATGAAGGCGATATAACAGTAATTTTGTTTCTGATATTTACGACTAAGGGTAGTGTATTTATCTCTCGTTCTCGGCGCCCGGTGAGTGTCTACATGCTGTGCGAACGATTTTTCGCAAGCAGGCAACATGCGCAGTGATATATTGCAACATACATTAAGTGTTTACTATATAAATATCAATATATTATAGCTAGGCTAATATTTTATCGCAAGCAAAGTTAACTGCTATGTTAAGTGAAGTGAAGAGCTTAAGGTCTCAACTTTTATCATCGAGGTTTACAACGCTGGTGAGGGTGGCATGAGAAGAGTATGGAGCTGCGCTGGAATGGAGGGCAGGGGAAAAGGGAGATCTCCGAGAAAAGCCTACTTTTGAAAGACGTCGTCTGGCACAGATCCACATACGAAAATCCGGATCGACACCGCCGGAAATCGAACCCGAATCGCCTTGGAGTTAACAGCTACGCTTAGGTGCGTCAATCTTATTTCGGTATTGATGTGTTTCGTTGCTGTCTCTGGTTCGCAGCTAATAAACGTTTCTGATTTGTCTGTCACATAACAGTCTTCTAGTTATACAAGGCACAGAACGCAGAACAGTTGCACTGTTGCTGACATGACAGATTTTCACGACATTTCCTGTCTACTGATTCAGAACGTTTGAGGGAATTTTTTTCTTTGATCTTTATTAGCATGATAATCCAGGTTTCTCAATTTACTTGGGCCTGACATACAAACTCGCTACTGCATTTAGGAAACTATCAGAAGATTCTATCCTATAACGTCTTGACGTCGGGCTTCATATTCTGTTACCTTACTGCTATCACATTACTGGGAACATCCCTATTTTCACGAAAAGATTTTGCCTACTTGAGAGTAATGAGGTGAGCAAGGATAGGGATTTTCATGTTATATTTAATTTACGGCGCTCAGTCATTTCGTAATGATATCGCTTTCGGTTTTGGGCGAAAAACATTTCCTTCGTTGAGAAGAGGAGAATTTTTCTGCAGGTATAAAAAAAAACGTGAAAATTGTACAAGAAGATGCTTTTGAGTGTTTTGATAATTAAAATACTTATTTGTTTATAGTTTCCAGGATATTTAAAAAAAATCTTCCCAAGAGATCCTATATCAATGTAGGCCTCACTGAAATGGACGAAAAAGTCAGTACATTGAAAAAAAAAAAAAAACTTTGGTCACCACAGAATATTTTGTCATTATGGACTTTACCAACATTTTTTGTGGTGACTACGATTTTTTTTTGCTGCCCCAATAAGTTTTGCAGTGACTGGAAAAAAAATTGTCACTACCACAAACAATTTTGGCGAGGTCCATATTGTCAAATCATTTTGTGGCCACCACACAACAGTTTTTTTTGTGTGGTGGCATGTATGTAGGTTTGACAGGTACTGAACCACACCGAATATACTCCAACGTGTGTATACGTATCCTTGCTCTCGCTAGTTCTCTGTGTAGGGCCAGGCAGCACCCTTAAGTGAACATCCGCATCTCTGCTTCATGGTCAATTATAGGATACTTTTAACTCTCAGATGCTTTGGGACTCCACCTGCAAATCCCAGACATGTGGTGTCTCAATAACCTTACTCTGATTGGCAAATCTGCCTCTGTAAAAATATGCACTGCCAAAACCATGAAGCATAACTGCAACTGTGCGCGTAAGGGCATGTAACAAGTGGTTGCAGGAGTACTAACACGTTCAGATTCACAGTACAGCTAGTATCACGTAAGTTGGCGTGTGGCGAGCGGGGAACGCCGATTACAGGTTTGAACGGAATATACTACCCTAGACATGGTGGAAAACCATCGCGAAAATATTTTCTGCCAGCGTATTCTCAAAATCAGTGTAGCGTTATATGCGTCTTGTATTATTAGACGGTGGTTGTGTGTGACGGTGTATTTGTTCACAGTCAAATCACAGACGCTCAGAAGTAGCAAACCAGAATTAACATTGAATCAGCCAAAAGGGGGTTAAACCACTAAAAAAAAAAGTGTCGGAAACGAAATACATTACTGTAGAGATGGTGGTTTATCGCGGGAAATCTTGACTGTTTGCTAGGTTTATACGTACGTTCAGCATATGAAATATTACTGGCTTTCGCTTGTACTTGGCACTGTTACCCTATTTGACTGAGCCTATAAGAATCTCACTATTGTAATATTTGATGCCTGTTATTGGTCTGCAGAGAGCTACGTTGTGTCGTACGTGTTGCAACAAACTGCAGTGTTTGCACGTCTATGCTGGCACAAAACATTTTCGCGATATATCATCATTAGAGACACTGGAAAATCACGAACATGTTAAAAATAGTCTCCAATAAACGGTATTATATTAACCGTGACACGTGTGAACAGTTTTGGGACAAATCACACACGCTATGTATCCAAGTTGTAAGGTCTAACTGGGCCTGTTGTAGAGAGAAAAAATGCTACAAATAAACGATAGCCAATGTCGATACAAAACATTCAGCGTTATGTACATCACATTGGAGCCTAGTAAACAGTAAACTATTCCTGCGATTTCCCAGTGTCTCTAACCATCATCTCTATTTAGGTTACTGTACATTAAAGCCTAGCAAACAGTCAACTTTTCACGCGATAAGTCACCATTCCTAAATATTATTACTGGGTCTCATTCGAATGCCTATAAATGAACCTAGAATCGACGTTTTAATCCGCTGACCGAAATTTCTCGCTCACTCATTCCTCTACCTACGATACACCCTTTATTGACAACCATGTACAGCTTAGTAACAATTATATTAAAAAATACAAGCAGAATCGTAAATTTTATATGCCTGTAAAGAGATATCTTCATAGTAACACCATTGACAGTTTATTTATTATATAAAAGTAAATATTTTCTGCTTGAAGAGCGGTTTATCTTCTTAAGCATGTTACAGTGGAGAAAACTATTTTCAACATTTTCAGTACATTTTATATTTTTTGAAATACTTTAAAGTTCTCGTGTGATAAAATCGTTAAAAATGTAAAACATATTATTTTTAAAATATAATTATCATGAGAGTTAAATTTTTTTTATATTTGGCTCTACATATTTATAAAAAAAAATGGCTATATTACCTTGTCGAGCCGTTTCTCAAAATGAATGTAATTCAAAATAAAGAATTACCATGGAAATTCAATAAGTGTTCTGCATATAGTTATATTTTTCAATTTTATCATAACATTGATAAAAAAAAGTAGCTTAAAATCAAGAGTTGATTTAAAGGAAAGTAATTATCCTATTCCATAAAATTTCTTAACAAAGTTTAAGAAACACTTCAGCTACATAAAATATATATATTTTTTTAAATTTGCATTGCACAATAATTTCTTTCTAAGTATTCATAATTATGTGTAAAAAGTGTATAACAATTATTTTCCAGTTTATCATGATTATACTGCATTTCCTTTCACGGAAAGTCATGAAACCATGGAAAACTCTTAAAACTCAGAAGAATTAAAAAGCGCTTTAACAGCCGTAAGATTTGTTTTCAACAATAAAACTATATGTTATTTTTCATGTAGTCATGTGTTCACGATGCCGAACCCTAGTAACGAGTCCAACAACGAACTGGTCGCCTGCAGCCTAGATCGTACAGCTTGTTCTGGTCCAGATGGCACGGCAGATAAAAGACGTTAAGTACAGTGCAGCGAAAGTGCAGCAGCACCTCTGACCTTGCACGACACGACCGACCTGGTTCTCTGTTGGTAATAAGGGGCGGAAAGGCAACAGCTCCTTTCCGTAGAACTAACTGCAGAGAACTGCCTTTCTCCGTAAAACACATCTATCTATGGTGACTTGTAAAGCTCGGTACACATTAGCATTAAGTATTCAATTGCTTAGTTAATTCTGTTAATAAACGTATTTAGTAACAGAATGCGGTATCAAAATTTTTGTGTTGTGACACACTATAGGTCGTTCGCGATAAAGTGAGCACTAAAAATTTAACTTTTGGAAAATATTACTAGCCGTTAATAATAATAATAATAATAATTAATAATTCAACATTAACAATAGTTCCTTTGTTGCTTGTTTGGTTGGCAGCGAAATCACGTAATATAGTTCCGTGTAGTTTTTTTCTTTTTAAATATAACAATACTGCAACGAAATCATCCGAAATCGACACTGTATTTGATATAATTAATAAACATTTTCTTATCAATCTGTATAGGTTCCTATCGACTGCACAATTTATCTGACACGCGCAAACATAAAGTGACGTGTCCAGAGAGGTTAGATATTTCCCGTCGTTAGCCGTCACGCGCGGAAAGATACGAATTGGCTGAAAATAGAACTTCAGAAGGGCTATGTTGAGTGCTCACTTTATTCCGAACCGCCTATACCATTGTTTACTAATACGTTTCTGTACACAAAGGATAAAAATAAATTATATTCAAAGCATATTGTCAACCGTACTTGCGTACCAGGCATGCGCGGTGGCTGAAACTGTGCATTGCGTGAATAAAGAACTATTATAAATGAAATACAGTTCGAAAATACACTACCATTACTTTGTGACAGCTGGGGGTGATTTGTGCCCCATAAAACTTAAAATGTTTGTTTTGCAATATTTTAGGTGAAAAATAAATACATATTAAATTAATGGTATTAATAGGGTAAATTTATCATACATCGCGATTACTATCGTGATAAAATACTTTGCGGGCTTCACAAAGTTGAGAAGGATCTGTACACCGAGTTCACTAGCTTACCAGCAGAGAGCAGGAGTGTGTAGTTTCGGCAATAAGTGACTAATGTATCGAATATAAGAATACAATTAAATTGTTCAACATATTTCTGTTACTGAAGTTCAAAGTCTTAGTACCACGAAGTAGGGTAGGTTTAACCTATATGGTTTATAATAATTACTCAAATAGAGTTTCTTGTTTCTTACTTAAATAACCTGAAAATAAAATTTAAAAAAATTGAGTTTCACGAAGTCACTTGCTGTCACTAACTCACTCCTGTTTACGGTAGTTACAGAGAACAGTGCATTCTAGAATCTGTAGTTCCTTCGGATTTCAACATGTGAAATAATATCACGCTGTTGCAGTGCTATTTGGCCTACATCGAAAGCAATCGGAACCTGAAAGCGTACGGCCTCTGAGATCGACTCTTACTCGAACACCAACTGTCTAATCACCTCTAAGCGCTCGACTGGCATTTATTGTTACCGTGCCCGTACATGAAAAATGTCAATTTAAAAAATATTATGTCAGTAAATATCATCACACACTTGCACACTACGTTCGTGGTTACGAAATTACTTTCCGTGACTACGACAATGTTGTTACTCATCACAAATAAAGTTATCTCGTAATCTGTGAGTTCAAAATTATTTTGTCATAGAATTATTATTACCGACAGAATAAAGAATAAACTGTTCAGGTGCCGTAAACTGGAGAGTTACTTAATGGCAGTAGGGGTGACTACGTGACACTAAAAACATTTCCTTTTTTTTTTTTTTTTTTAGGTTTTTTTGAGTAAGAAATAAATACATATATTAGAGTATTAAAACAGTATGTATTTAAACTAATCTAGCACAAAATAGATATTTCAAGTGGAACAAAGTCAACCCCAGCTGCCATCGCAACCTCGGATTACGGTATATTTTCCCATTTTATAAATGAGTACGTGTTGAACATAGTGTTTTCTTTATTCGCCTGTCCTTTTTCGTTATACAGGATGTTACAAAAAAGGTACGGCCAAACTATCTGGAAACATTCCACACACACAAAGAAAGAAAATATGTGACATGGACATATGTCTGGAAACGCATAATTAACTTACATCTCGTTAAATGTCAACACAAGCAATGCAGTCCATATTACCTTCCGTCAAGTGGCCCACCTGGCGGTGAACCTAGGAAGTAAAGTACATTGTAAAGAACCAATGCATTGGGTATTTGGGACATTTTCTGTACGAAGTGTTATTTACGATGACATCTAACGAGATGTAAGGAATTGAGCTCTACCCTGGTAACTAAGCGTTTCCGGACATATGTCCATATCACATATTTTCTTTCTTGTGTGTGTGGAATGTTTCCTGAAAGTTTGGCCGTACCCTTTTGTAACATCCATCCTGTAGAATCAGTGGCGTTTTGGCGCAGCTAAAGATAACCACACCCCTCCTTCAGCTGACGCGCCCAAGGTCTCAATCGTCGTGCTCAAGGTCGTGCGGCAGTGATTTGCGCGAAATGAGCTGTTATTCCCCTGAAGAATACTTGGAAAGACTCAGCGGTACGTAAAAAGAATCGAGTTCTTCCACGTTTCGTTTTTCATGCTTTTTATTACACGCTTCACCAGAAGCTGCGCGGTTTTTTGTGTTGGCGAGTACCGCGTTTCTACTCGCATTTTACCTTCCGCGTCAGAAGGTATTCACGGTGATTTCAGTGATTTATTGGTCTGATGATAAAAAGCGGAGAAGTGGGAGGGAGCGATGGAAGAATATATACGGGGGGAGAGGGGGACAGAGAACGCAAACCTGCTCGGACCTTTTCACGCTCGCAAGCTATGGATTGGCTGACGCTTTGTGGGCACATGCCACAAGAATAAGATTTCTTTTTTTTTTTTTTTTATTCTAAGGAAGCTATTTCGCGGGTTTGAAGTAGTGAGAAAAGCGGCACAAGAGCAATAACGATGCGTGTAACAATGCCTCATCAAAGTGTGTATAAGGCACTCAACTGAAGGATATACGTTATACATAGACCTATATAGTTTTTTTAAGTGGTAGATATCTTATACATAGGCTGTTTAAGGTAAAACGAGACGCTATCAAATGTATTGTCACACAGGTTGTTATGCATGTATCATATGTAGCCTGAATTTTTATTGTGTGACTGCCAGGTCGATATTTATTCCACGTTCATGCTTTATATAATTCTGTCTGACAATATTTTTATGTAATTCTGTCTGGCGAACACAATAGCCACTTTCGTTCATATTTACATTTTTAAAACCTAGGTTGCTTTTTTCAGCCTACTCCATGAATTAGTATTTTTTTTTTGTGAGACTGACTCGCTGTTATACATTGTGTGTCGTAAGTGAGGAAGGAATTTTTTTTTTTTTTTAGTTTCGTGAGAAAGAACACAATACTTCACAACAAGAAAACATAATTAAACATTTCTGTTCAGTTCTTTAAGCAGAAAATGTGCCATGTACGACGAAAAAATTCCGTGTCAATTCAGAGATTAAAATATATTAAAAGGCTTTAGAATTAATTTTAATTGCCAATTAAATATTGGCTTTGTGCCCTTTTTCAAAAATATAGTAAAATTACTCATTAAATAATTCGTTTGACAGATGAATTTAACTGTGGTAACTGACATGAATTTTATACCTCAGGACATCTGGATGTGACAAAACAGTCTAAATTCTGAATAAAATCCGTAACAAACAAAGCGATAGTCCTCAGAATTGGTTAACATAAAGCTCCAAGGCGAAGATCAAGATAGCGTCGGTATAGCTATACTTAGTTAATGGCGTCGGCGTCAGCTTCAACGAAACGGTGCACCTTGAAGTCACTGAAAATATAATTATAGGTCTAAACTCTGAGATCTCTTCGTCTACATATCCCGCTTTCCTGAACTTTATACTGATGGTTGGTGCCTTAAATTCACTCCTATCGTTAGTGTGGCGCCTATAAATCACCGATTTAAAAAAAATTAAATTCACGTCTGCGCCGTTTTGAAAATGCCACCAATCCCCTCGAGGAATGAAATGCTTCCGAGAAGAAGGAAATAAGAAACAACGCGAAAAGATAAATTACGACTTCCCAAATAAAATTAATCATTCTAAGAGCCCATTAATCAATAATTTTAAAGAAAAATAATATTATTAAAATATCTGAAAACTATTTTAAATCAAAATAATGATTATTCATGTTAGAGTCAAAGTACATGTGGTCATACCAAAACTTATACGAAGTATAAAATTATGTTATCTACACCAGGACATTTTGCTAATAATTTAGTTATTAAATTATTCCGGGAAATACAGGAAAAAATATTAAACTTAATTTACCAACAAAAAGGGTATGCAGGTAAATATAACACTTTGCTATATTGCAGCAAGCAGCAAAATACACACACAGAGAATAGCAGAAAAAAATTGCTATTTTTTTATTTTTGATACTTGTGAGTCCTTTAGCTCTGTTTCCATTTACTACTGTACTGTTCTAGTGAGTAGCCAATTTTCCCACAGACTAAGTAGCATGGTGTTGGTTCCTGTTTGTATTGCCAGTTTTTCACAGTTTCACAGGCTCGAAAATGATCTCTAGAATGTATACATATAATAACCCGTGATATAATTCCAAGCGTATAAAAATCCACATGCGTCTGAACTAGTCTTAAATCGAATTTGCGAAATGTTCCAGTCTCTACTAATTGCTTATTGTATGAATGATTTGATGAGAGAAAACCCTGTTCTGCATTTTTGAACACTGAATCTGAGAAAAAAGCAACAAATCTGAAGGAATAGAAAATGTGTTACATTCTGCCTTTATTAATAACGTGAATATTTTTTATTTTATTTTTTATTTTGTTGTAGCTAAGGCTTGTACTCAGGACTACAAGCTAATATATAATATAACTGAACATGTAATAACACATTATTGATATTGTGATCTTTGAAACAGTTGTGCAATGGGGGTGTATGACTGGATTCTGTTTTTGGAGATCTCCTTGCGATGCAGATGCCTGTCCAATAATACTAAAGAGAATAGAAAAATACACAAATAAGCAGAGTATGCTTTAGTCAACAGTATACATACAAAACGTAAAATTCCATAAATGGAATCGGGTCAGATAAACCAAGGACAGCCAAAAAAGATTATTAAAAAAAGGAAAAAAAAAACTAAAAAAAAAAACAGACACTACCAAGGCCATGAGACGAAATGAAATACAGTAGTTTATCAGACATGAGCAGGAAAACATAGCTGTGTCGTAATTTTAATTTAGTTTGTGGTTCATATATTTTATCTGTTTGCCCCTTTGCCAAAGCAGGCCTCAAACGTGGGTTGTCTACTATTGCAGTGTCTGGAGTTTTTTTCTTTTAATCTTTTAACTTTTCTTTTTGGCTGTCCTTGGTTTATCTGATCGGATTACATTTATGGAATTTTATTTATGTTTTGTATGTATCCTGTTGACTCAAGCATACTCTCCTTATAGGTTTTTCTCTATTCCCTTTAGTTTTCTTTAACAGACATGTACATCGCAAAGGAGTATGTAAAATAAAATAATCCAGTTATTATTAATATTCAATTGGGTAAGCTACCTTGATACTGTAAGTCAAGATGTATGCATCCTGCAATATTCTTTACTCCGAGAATTTGATAGGAACCAACGATGTCAACTCAGATGTACCTCTTTACTAGTGAAAATTAGCAAGCATTTAAATAGTATCAGCTGGAATTATTAGACTACCATTTCTATGCCGGTAGCAAAGAACTACATTTAAAAAGTAGGCTGAGAAAAAAATGCTTTTGTCGTATTTGGAACCCATAGCGGTTCACATAAAACCTGTTCTACTATTGCATTGAGAAATTATTGGACACCTGAAAAATTCGCGTAATCTTTTAGAAACAAGCTATAATTCGAAGTACTATAAGTTCGTGTTGATTTCGTAACTGGCCCTAGACTCTTATGACAGTTCCCGAAAGCGCTGAGCCAATAACAAAAACGTAAATAAATGAAGGCCCATATCACTATGTTAACGAACAGCTAATGAACAGCTGTTGCTTGCTTGAGTACGCATATATTCTTGGAGACTAGTCTACAGGTCAGTGAACCCGCCAATTTTTCAGTTCTCTAGAAATTGTTAATGCATGCTGTAAAGGAATTAGAGAAATCTATACACGACGAAGTATTCCAGTTCGGATATTTTATTTAGAGACAGGAATAACCATATTCAGGCCACACACATACTCGCGACGTGGGTGGTTTTCTACGCTCCAACATCAAAGAAGGAATAATCTTTTGTTCCAGTCTCTGGCTCTGGTTGGGTTAAATATTGACCCCCAAAGGTCACATAGAAACAGTAGCACAATCAAAGTATATAACGAAGTACATAGGGCAGAGTTCTAGCGCCCCAGATAGATTAATTATAAAATTGACCTGTTGCTGACGCTGAGCCTCCTCCACCCCCCTCCACCCTTGCCTTGTTTGAGTTATTTTAAAGCCGAGATAGGGATGGTGGTGGCAGGGGTGGTGAAATTACTGACCTGGGGCGGCGGGCTCAGTCCTAACGAGAAGGGAGAACTTCGATAATGGTGTATCAAACGTGGCCACAACATGCTTCTGGCCTCTGTCAAGTCTTGCCCTCGACCACCAAATCGTCGGCTATTACTTTCTTCGCGGGCTTGTTTATGCCTATTATGTGCTCGTTTTTTTTAAGTATTTCCCCCCAAAAAACTACTGTAATGATTTCGCCCTCACCATTTTGGAGTAAGTACCGTCAATTTATGTTCACTCGACGAGCCGTCTTGCTCAAGCGGCCGCCATATTTAACATCATCCGCATTGGAATTTCATCGATGTTTATCTCGGCATAACATTACAACCTATAAAATAATACCCGTACTTATGATCTCCGTGTTTTCAATTTTCTGTTCGTGGCCTACATCAACCAGAAAGATTTTCCATATGTGCCTCATTATGTGCAAGTTACTGGGATCTATAACTTGGTTGTTTGTCTGCTGAAGACGAATGTGTAAGGCTGTATATTCACTACGCGTCATCCGCCCGGACTCAGTTTAGAATTATAACTGGAATACATGCAGTTGCTTGCTGTTTGTGTACAAAATTACACGTAACAAGAAATCGGAAATTTTCGAGAGATGAAGCACCAGCTTGTCTCTTGCCTCACGTGCACAACTGTAGCTCTGCTTCATGATCAGTGACCGGCTGGTTTTAAATTTAAGCGTCTTGGGGTTCTACTCGCAATTCACAGACGTGTGGTGTCTCAGTAACCTCAGTAACGCCGTGGTCGAGCGGTTATACCCTTCTCCTCCTACTATGGCGATCCGGGTTTGATTCACTGTGGGGTCAGTCCTCGGATTTTCGCATGTGGGAATCGTGCCGGACGATGCCGCTGGTCGACGGGTTATCTCGGGGATTTCCTGTATCCCTCGCCCCATCATTCCGGCGCTGCTCCATACATCATTTCACCCTTCACCAGCGCTAAAGACCTCGTTGTTGAGTGCTGACCAAAATCTCTTCGCTTCATTTCACTCAGACCTATTCTGATTGGCGCAGTCAAATGAGTAACGCCTCTACATAAAGACTGTTTGCCAATAACCACGAAGCAAGAGTTGCAGATGTGCTCGTAAGGCACTGATACAAGTTTGTGCAGAAATCCATTCACCAAAATCTGGAGCCCTTACCACGGCCATCTTTAGTAGAAGGCAGGAGTCTTGAATGTGGCAACGCTGCATCGGGGGCCTGCTGCCGGTCGCTCATTGGCTTCCCTAGTATATATAGACGTGAATACTCACTAAAGCTGCACCAAGACTCGAGAGGCTAGGGCAACCATGTAGTGACAAGCAGCTGGCTCCCGATGCAGCGTTGTTACATCAAAGAAAGATGGTCGTGCCTCTATAAACAGAACATCCTCACTTCCAAGGGCACAGAACTGATCATGCAGCAACTTGTAACTTTGAGCTTACGAGTTATGTCGGAGATCATGCCTCGCAGTGTAACTAGAGACACTTATTTACCGCGGGTAAAGTTGACTGTTTACTATGCTTCAATGTAACGTGTTAATGTCCGACATTCTTATTTGGTTATTGGTGTGTCCCCATCTGACGGCGTCACTGCTAAAGAATTGTGATTCGTCTGTAAACAGCTAAACCGTACCACATGACCGTCGTCCAACCATGCGAGACATACACTGTTTTGTAAAAATCCCTGACACGGAAAATTCTGTTTTCATGTCTCAAAAAATCAACACTTCGGCACGTATGACAGAAGAATACATCAGTGTACGTATCGAGAAATCATTAAAGAACGGAAAAAATTCGCGGGTTCACTGAACTGTGTATTCAAACGGGGTAGCAGCTATCCATTGCCTGCTGGCTGGCACAGGAGTCCTACATGATTGGGTCTGCTTTTAGTTGATTCTTTATTATTACCTCAGCGCCCTCTAGGAACTGTCAAATAAGTCAAGAAGAGCCAGCTGTGGATGTGACACGTACATGCAGTTGTTTGGATTTTAGCTTGCGACAGGAAGAAATCGTGAGTTTTTCAGGTCACTACAAATCAAGCATTGTCCTTGAGGAACTAACTTATTTGAATGTCAAGCCATCGGGACGTTATTCGTTAATCAGTGTTTGAAGACCAACTTCCTCGCCTATCAGACCAGAAGAGAATCTTACACATTTTGGAGCGTTCAATATGCAGAGACCCTGTCATTTTGACTGCTGCCAGCGAAACCTGTCATTATGTCATTGTCCATATACCGCTATAGCCACTGATTCTTGGTGAAAGCAATTTAGCCCCAACTTGTTTCACTGCTTTATGTGCACATCCGCAGCTCTGCTTCATGGTCAGTCAGCGATTGTATGTTTAACTCTCACGGATCATGGTCTTCTACTCGCAAATCACAGACGTGTGTGGTGTCACAATAACTTTATTCTAGTCAGCACAGTCAAATGAGCGACACATCTGCACAAATGCATGCTGCTAATACACTTTCGTTACTACAAGAAAATGTTTGTTTAAATATGAGACACTGCAAATTTACTTTGTCGCAAATAACTTTTTGTTTTAAAGTTACAGTAATGGCAACAAAATTTGTGTAATTGTTGGGATAATTTATTTGAAATAGTTGTGGTAAAGATAGCTGTGGCATTATAACGCAAGCTGTACGTTTAAAAAATTACAGATTCTCTAAGCACAAGCAGCCACGACCACCCAGGTTATAAACCAGTTCATAATCACCTTAATGAACGCAGTAATCTGTCGTGCGAACAATACTTATCTAATATTTTTTTATCTTAACTAACACGTATATCGTTTTAATGACAATGATATACAACTGGGAAAGGAATATTTTACGGGTTATGTGACATGTAGACTGGAATTTACAGTCCAATGTGCACTTTAACATCAGCTTGAACATTGGTTGCTGTCCCATTGAGAAAAATAAGTTTCACACCAGACCAGGTTACACAGGATTCGTTTATTGATACAACGCATGTTTGTTACTCGTTCAGAACACTTAAGATAATTTCTGAGTATTAAACTATGATCCTATTACCAAATAATACTAGAGAGCACAAATGTTTGCAATCTATCGTGACCTGAAATTCGTTCTGGAAAATTTAAATTCCCTAAATATAAATCAGCATCACATAATTGCTCCATTGAAAAACTCACAGAGAGAAGAGTTGTGCAATGCCTAGAGTATCACTGGTATCGAATTGTACCCACAAGGAAGACAGGAAAACCATTTCTAGTTTGGCCGAAAGCCCTTATAAATGGCTTTACAGAAATGAAGGATCCTTTGCAACCGCGAATGTTGAGTTTTGTTCCCGAAATAGTTTAGAGAAAGGTTTGTATTTTGAAACTAGCTACGAAATGTAGATTAGAGTGATTTCGTCGTTGCTGCGCATAAGACATATTGGTAACGGACCACTTATGCTTATGTTTATGCTTAGGGAGAGAACTTCGTTACTCGGCAATGTTCGGGTTTGCACCCGAAGTTTTCTCCATAAGCGCCAGCATAAATCTGCCCCCTTACAGGTACCAGCGCAATTTGAGACGAAAAAAAATTCCCCTTGCCAAACTTGCAATAATAAATTGGATAATCTTCCTAACTTGAAATAGAATTATCTTTAACTAGATGAAAGTACTTCACAGATTCTCCTCAGTAGTTTTCAAGTCATTATCTATAATATAATATAAAAATGAATCGCAAAATGTGTTGGTAAGCGCATAACTCAACAACGCCTAGGCCAATTTGGCCAATTCTTTTTTTTTTTTTTTTATGTTCGTTGAAGTTCAAAGATGGTTTTTACGGCGAGAAAAATTCGAATAATTGCCGGAAAAAAACCCTAAAAACAGTAGAGTTAATTTGAGCTTTATTGCTATTGTTGTTTAAACAATGTAGGTATGTTCCTGTGATCGAGGCCTTAAGAATTCACTAAGGTATTGTATAAAGTTTGGGGTGTGGGAGGGGTGGGGTTACGGGTTCGTATCCCGTGCAAGACTTTGCGATGGGAATTACTATGACATCATACAAGCGTATTGCGCGCGCTTTTTTCACTGTTATTGAGTACGCTAGCTGTTAAATGCCGGGCAGCTGTTTTGCGAC
>PNEQ01074165.1:64332-87176 GCA_003012365.1 Medauroidea extradentata
ATGAATTAAAAAAAGAAGTTCTGCAATTAAAGTACGCTTAGCGCAGTGGACTGGACAAATCTGTTTGTATTTGATGTTTTAAAGATAAACAGTGAATATAGTATAATATAGAATATAGTATCACCATCAATTAACACGTAACTAAAAGTTAGTTACTCTTTTCTATAGTACACGCGGGCGAAGCCGCAACGGGACAGCTGGTAAGGGAAGTTTACTAGCTTTTGTCTTTCTAAAGTCTTTCATGACGCCTCAAGTGCAGCCAGTGGGGCAAGAAACAAGCCATGAAATCAGAAATTGGAGTGAAGAATCAGTTTCATACTGAGTGAGGCAAGCAAAGGGACGTACGTGACTTTCGAGGTACTTCATTTTTTCATTCCTTATCGAGAGTAATGTGATCGTTTACATCATCCTTGAGTCTAGAAATTTATGAATTCTCCTCGGTGACAGATTAACTGGGCTGTCGATGGGTAGTTGCATGTCCTTCAGTCACGCATTTTAAGACGTACTTTCCCTTAAAGGTGAGGTAATTGAGTGTCGTTAGGTGAAGCAGGTCATAACGAATATAGAAGAGCCCACCACCTTCGATTCGAAGGTTAAACGTGGAAGTAAAATCTACTAAGATAAAGATTGAAATTTGTCTTATGAAACAGTTTCATATTCCGGTTTGTTAATGATTAAAAATAAAAGCAACAGGCTCCTTTAAAAAGTTCTCATTAATGTAAAAAAATGTGACAGTGAAGAGTAGATTGTCACACCACTGCCATCCTAACACCATTATATATGTATGTGGAAAACGTGGTGGTCGTTGCCGTTAATTGTCGGTTTTTTTCTGGGTATTCCTGTTTCTCCCGTATTAACATTTCGGCACCACTTTATACCACACATTGTCCTCACGAGCAATGAAATATCTCTGTTGCGCAATCAGTAAATCTCTCCACTTCACAAAGGAAACGTTTGCAGCAACACATTTAATCTTACATTACTGTTAGAGACACTGGAAAATCGCGGAAATCGTTGACTATTTGCTATATTCCAACATGCTGTATATGACACTGAATGTTTCGTACCGACATTGGCTATGGTTTATTTGAAGCATTGTGTCTCTCTTCAACAAACCTTGTTAGAACGGTACAACTTGAACACACAGCGTGTGTGATTTGCACAAAACTGTTCACACGTGTCACGGTTAATATAATACAGTTTATTGGAGACTATCTTAAACATTTTCGCGAATTTCCAGTGTCTCTAATTATGGTGCGCAAAAAAAAATAAAATAAAAATAAAGAAGGAAACATGGCGTTCGATAATCTGTCTTCAGCTGGCTTGTGATCATAATCATAATTGGTATATTATTCCACGAATTAAAACAAGATGCACTACACTGAGTTAAATAGGAAGTAGTTAATTAAAACATTCAATGTGATTTGACTAACAGCATATTCTGTGCGATACCACAATCCTGTGTCAAAAACTGAAACTGAAAGAGACAGTGTTGAGAAACTGAACATACTTAAATAATTTTCCAGAAACTCATCTAAAGGGCTCCGTCTGGCAAAAGGAATTTTCGTTGTACGAGGCCAAGATACGCCCGAGAGGTAAGGGCGATTCAATCTTGCTCATCGGATACATCACCGCCTCTACGCTAAAAACACTAAACTGGCGTGTTGCCTAACCGCCTTCGGCTCGTCTCTTGCAGCTTCCAGCGGCGATCCTAACATTTTATAACGTAATAATGAATGCAGAGTATTCTGCTTGTATAATTATGACTTTAAATACAGTGCAGTAAGATTTCCTGCTTAAAAATTATTGTAAAAATGCCCGGTTTGGTAATTTCCACCTTTACGAAATGAGCACTAAAAACAGTTATACGACAGAACGTATCAGTTTGACACACACATTCTTAAATGCTATTCATACGCAGACGAAACTAAAAAAAGGTCAAACGATTGTGAAATTACAGATATCTGATATAGGCGGTTCGGAATAAAGTGGGCACTCAAGAAAGCCCTGCTAAAGTTCTATTTTAAGACAGTTAGTATCTTTCCGCGTGTAACGGCTAACGACGGGAAACTTCTAACCTCTCTGGACACGTCCCTTGAAGTTTGCGCGAGTAAGGTAAATAAGTGCAGCCGGTAGTAACCTATATAACTTGTTAAAAAAAGTTTATAAATTAAATATTAAATTATGTAAATTTTGGTTGGCTTTGTTTCAGTATTGTTGTAGTTAAATAGGAAAATACGTGGAACAATATTGTCTAATTTCGCTGCCAACCATACAAGCTGTAATGCAACTATAGTTAATGGTGACTTATACGTAGTAACGGCTAGTGATAATTTTCAAAGGCTAAATTTTTAGTGTTCACTTTATCCCGAACGACATATACTCTATATATCCTTAATGACCGAAACTGTAACGCAAAGAATTGCTTTCGTGATCGCAGAAAATCAAGCAGTCACTAAAACTTGTTCAGTAGTTTGTATGGACACATGACTGTTTCCGTCACAGAAATATTATAACATCTATTAAATGCAAGAACACATCAGTCTCCGTCTACTTTTAATTAAATTTGTCCTTTTTTCACTGTAAAAAAGTTTTGTATTTTTACTTATTAAGTGTATGAGAATCGTCCTTAACCTTGTACGGAGGACAACCTGGTTTCCGAACATGTGTGAACATTTCCACACGATAGTGTATTCGCCACACAAACGAATCGGAAATTTCGCTCACTCGTTATGTAAAATTGCTGTAGAGGGCATGCGCAAACATGTAGTGAACAAGTACATTACCAGTTGTGTAACTTTCCTTTACATGTGTTGAGTAGTTTTGCCTTACATGCAGAGTAAATTTAATTCAATTTTTACAGTATACCGTTAGAGACTTAACACTTACTGAAATAATTTTTTTCCAGAACGAACCAAAACAATTATAGAATTAAACTGAAACAATGATGTTTTACTCAAATAAAATCATGGCTGAAAAAAAAAAGGTAGGGAGGTTCGTGTAAAAGCTTATTTTAACGCAGTTGCTCTCTACATGTAGTAACTTACTCTCTTTCTCACACTACGTTTTGTTTTTTTTATTTTAATTTATATTGAGTGTAGCTTGTCATGATAATTGGTTATTCGGAAACTATTGCAACGCAACAGAAAAAGTTTATCTAGTGAAATTATAACTTGAAATGTCCAAAACTTGATTATATAGATATTATATATGTAGGCCTATGTATTATATCTATACACACACACACACATATATATATATATATATATATATATATATATATATATATATATATGTGTGTGTGTGTGTGTGTGTGTGTGTGTGTGTGTGTGTGAAATACACAGAAAAAAAATAATTTTTTGGCAGCTCCAAAATATTTTGTTAGTATTCATTGACCCTGCTAAATAATTTTTGTGGTCACCACGAAAATATTTTGTTACCACTGCTAAAATATTCTAGTCACCAAATAGTTATTTCGTGTTTACTACAAAATAATTTGGCAGGGAACATTTACTGCAAAATTTTTCGTTCAGTGTGTATACGTATAAAATAACATTACGACACGGAGCAACATAACAGAGCCATGTGAGCCGCAGTGCAGTGGCTGCTGTATCACGGCTACAACGCGAGAAAAAAACGTATGCGTCCAGGTGCCACAGCGGTATTTCCTCCGCAGACTGGTCGGACAGATATAGCTTGAAGCACTGCTCAATAAATACTGGTCCAAGGCCTTCAAGTGAGAACATTTATGGAGTTAGCAGAGACGAGAGTCGTGCAAACATACGAGCGAAATGTCCCAGCATTGCAGCAGTCCTCTCACATGACACCAAGATAAAAATCTCCGGTTGCATTGGACGGTCAGTATTTTTTTCTTTTAATAATAGCAATTGATTTTCTACCGCAAACAGAGTATTTAGGTAAATCAACAGTACTTTAAGATATGAGATTTTATTTCCAGCTCATGCAAAACAATAATACGTTTAAAATTTAGTGTCCTAAATACTCCTAACATTGCTTTTACAATCTTCCATCTCGAAATTAATTCTCACCGTCACTTTTTTTGACCCACCGAAAACACGAATAACGGATTTTTTTTTCCATTTCTTGTGTCAGAAATCCACTATTACTTTAGAAGTGACCGTTGTTTTTTGCTGTAAGTGAAATTTAAGACAACTAGAGAGAGTGATTTATCGTGGGAAAAGTTGACTGCTTGCCAGGTTTCTTACGATGTTCCAATTCCGTTATTCGTGTGCCTCCCTTTGACTGGGCCCATGATATTTCTGGTTACGACGATACTGAACGTTCGCTATTCGCATGCAAACAGTTTGAACCGTGTCAAATAACCGCCGTTTAGTCGCGTAAGGCGCATCATGCTACAGTGTTTTGGAGACTATTGTGGTTTTCGCGATTTTTCACTCTCTCTGGAGATGACCTATCTGAAAATTTTAGTAAGGCTTACATGCATCCACACACAAAATGGTATTATTGCAATCAGAAAGTGAAATTTGTTCCTCTTATACGTAATTTGAAGTCTTACTTCCTTTTCTAGGATATTTTTTTCACAATAGTACGAGGCTATATGTCCCCGATGAGTATATATTCAGATAGAATATTCGTCACAATGTTAGAATAATATTTTTATTCTTTTCGTTACGATAGAGCGCTGAATACGTCTTGGATGATATTTCAAAAGGAACACTTACGGAATCATTGCATTACTCAAACAATGCGGGATTGCTGAAAGGACGTTCTTTTACATTCACTTTTGGCAAACACGACAGCCTAATTAGTAAATGGATACCAACAATGTCAATGTGGTATTCCGAAATCGCTCCAGGCGAAGGATGGAATGGTTCCTAAACAAAGGCCATGACCGACTCCTATCCTATCTCCTGTCATTGTATCAAGTTATGTGTCACCGTCTCTAATGACCTCGCTGTCGACGAGACGTAGGGCCCACTTACCTTATCTTATAGCAAAATAAAACGTATCCGTAAATGACGTTTGTTCCCCTAATCTCTAATTCGACAAGCTGATTCATAGTCATATCTAGTGACAGGCCGTAGCCTTCGACGTAGTCTCTCCGGGAAGACCCGGGCTCGAATCCCGGCTCCGGCCATCCTTATTCGCCATAGATTCCCGAAATCATACGAGACGAATATTGGGACTGTTCATTAACGAAGGCAATGGTCGATTGGCTTCCCAGTTTCTGTTCTTGTTTAATGCCATGTGTAACCGTATGCAATGGCTTCGTTGTCAACGAGACTTAAAACCCAACAAAATAAAAGCTTGTAAACAAGAGTCATGTTGGCATTACCAGAGCTAGGAGCTCTACCACGGCAATGGATTTTCGTAATTCGGTTGATACAGGACGTATGTTACAAACTTTGCGAGATGACGCATTGTAAACAATGTATATTGATTTAAAGTGATAAAACACTGAAGTTTTTGGTTGGCGAAAATCTGAAGAGGGAAATTGACAGTGAAAACTTTTTGTTCAAATGAACTAAAGTAAGGAGAAATAAAGAACGAGTTTCTGGTGAGGTTTAATAATAATGACAATAGTTGTAATCTGTGAAATTTTTTTTTTTTCGAATACCTTTCACCTTCCTTGGATAACAAAGTTGGTCAAACGGGGGAGCTGAATTGTTGCCCCCTGGGAAGGGCAGCCCGTCAGGTTTTACCTGATAGTGGCGTATTTGAAAAATGCTTAGAAGGGCAGCTCTTTTAGTATCTGAAAATGTGCCTGGATTTTGTTATTTTATAATCCTGAATTGTTGCTCCTGGAAAGTGTAGCCCATCAAGATTTATTTAGCAGTGGTGTATTTGAAGATGTGTCTGAATAACTGCCCCTTTAAAGGACAGCTCTAGCATAGGTTAGAGTAGGTTAATCTTCAAGTACACCACTGCAAACTAAATCCCGAAGGGGCAATAATTCAGACGATTCTTCAAATACAACACTTCTAAAGAAATCCTGAAGGATTGCTCTTCCAAAGGGCAACAATCCAGACTACCCATCAGATACACTACTGCCAGCAAAATCTTGAAGGACTGCCCTTTCAAAGGGCATCAACTCAGTCGCCCTGCTCAAACCTCCTGTGTACGACATGTTGCCTACCTGTAAGGCTCAAAATTTTCTACATCCATTTTCTCAAGAACGGTTCACTTAGAGGGAATTACGAGCACATTTTTTTTTTACAAGGAATCACCTCGCAAAGTGTGATACATACTTTCATTAACTCCCTGTACAGAAAAGACGAATCAGGGAAAGCCAGTGTTATGGGATGCTAGTAACACGGTGCGTGTTTGCAGGGTTGCCATATGTAAGGTCGCGGCCTTCAACTCGAGACTGCTATACCCGAGCTTAGGTGTTCAGAAATAGGTAAACTACGCATCTGAAAAGCAAACAGTAGAATGGTGGTTCCGTCAATCTCGACAATGCTGAAGGTCAGCTAACCTATAGCTGTGAGCTATTTCCATGAACTATAGTGCAACGACGCCCGTTCCTGTCTTGGTGGTTTTTCACTACAAGTGAACGTTGGTAATTCTTAATATGGAATATAGCAATAGCCATCCAGGGAAAACTACACTGCTAGAATCACCAGAATGCCTACTAAATGTTAGAATGTGATCGACTTACAGTATTTTTGGTCACCGGCAATGGATTTCCTGCGCGTGTGTGTGTGTGTGTGTGAGGATCAAATGAATTTTTAAAGGGAGTAACTTTTGTAAATATTTTAGTTGTAGTTATCTTTGTGGTAAAATCACATAAGCAAACTATTTCGGAGTGGAAGCGAATTTTTAACGTAGGCATGCCCAGAATCTTACAATTTTCCACTGACCACCGTTCTGTTTTTGTACAATCTGGAGTGATAAAACGTAACGAATATTCCTGGGTACCGTATGCTTGTAGAAACTGCTTCGTTAATAAATGAGCCAAAATAATTGCCTTTTATTGGCAATCGTTTCACTGGAAAACAGAAACAGCAGAGCGTGAATTAATTTCTAGAATTGCAAGCAATACATACGCGACGATGTAATTTGTTAATATATAGCCGTTACCCTATAATCACAACAAAACTCACACGTGTGCACTGCGGTCTGCGAAGCTAGTCCGACCACTAATCACAGTCAGAAGCCGTGTTGAGCAATAAAGACGCGCCAGTTTTAAAGCTATCTATATACAAAAACGGCAATCCGGTTTTTCTTCATCATCTTGGTTTTATATTGCCGCTTGGCCGTCATCCCCACTCGCTCTCCTTTTATTTTCCTCCTTTGCCACGGAGACTACATATCAAATTCCTTTCTTACACACTTCCACTCATCAGTCAAGAAAAATATTTTTAGCTAAGATAATCTTTCTAGTTATCTCAGCAGTGTCAATACCCCATGGAGACACCGTAATTTACGTACATTGTAATACAATGTTTGTCCCAATGTATTTTCTTGTTTCACAAACTGATTTTATCAACCAATGAAATAAAAGTGAATTCAAATCGTTTGCCAAGAGCCCGGAAAAGATTAGTACTGAGAAATGTGCCCGTAATTAAAAATGAACTTTTTCACGTGTGTAAATAACTGAATAGTACCTACTTATGCATTGAAACCAACATGACTAATAGTTGCAGTGCATGTCCAGCAACATGACGGCGGTGACCTTGTGAGAGTGGTCCAGTGACACTCTGCCTTTGGACGTTGCCCTGCGGCAGTCACGATAGACGGGAAAGATGAGATACGGAAAAAAGAAAAAAAAGTTTCTCTAAAAATCCGTTCTTGTGACGTCATCTGTCAAGGGGGACAGAGCATGAACATCTCGTCTGTCCGAGTCGCCTACATTCTTCTGCACGACCCGTGAAGACTTACCGGCTCAAACAAGTGCCTCGACATGACACAGAGTTTGTCAATTCTTGAACGTAATGAAGAACAACATACTGGATGGTACTTGCAACTAAAATATGATGGTCGCTTTACTTTGGGATTATAGATTTCCAGGCGGTTATGTTAAACAACCTGCAGAGGTTAGGTAGGAATCATGAATCACGTTGACCATATTTGCTGACTCACCAAGTTAATGTCTAATAATCTGCAAGGGAATCAGGGTCCCGCGATGAATCTTCCTCAACAGGGTGGGGCTAAATTCGACTGATAAACCCGGGAAGCGATTCCTGAGTAAACAATAAGCACCGAATACAGTGACCACTTTGTGTCTTAACTTAATATTAACGAAGAAATAAGCCTTTAAGTTCGAATTTCGAAACGTTATTTTCCCACACGTTGTTTATAGTGAATGTGCACCGTCAGCTGTGCGCAGACAACAAAGCACAGATGTACGCAGTATTGCCTATATTGTAGGCTTTGTAATGCTACACCGAACTCTTTAAGAGGGCGTGGCACATAATTCAACGTTAGAAGCATTAATCTATATCTGTAGGTTTCTTGAAGCCAATTTACGAAAATTAAACAATAGCAATCCTACACAATAGTTTTAGCCAACGTTTTAAACAAAATTGTTTTCAGTGTTACAAACTTTTGAGGCACAATCTCTGACGCCGGAACTTCGTGCATTTAACTGCGGCGCAAGAGATCACGCGTAAGGAATTAGTAATTCTGGATAAATTTTTACTCATGAAGTTGGCAAATACCATTATCTAGGATTGTCATTGAGTATTTTATCCATATTGACATCGAAAAAAGCGTAGAAATCAATTGATGTTTTCAGCGTTTATGTATCTACTACGCACTCTTAACTGCATTTGAACGAAAGCGATAGATCCAAGACACTTGTACAAGAGAATCATTCCTGCATATATCCTGTATATACAGACTTGTGACAACTTTCAGTGGCCGCCATTGGAATGACTTCAGGATCGTGCAGCGAGAAGGTTTTGTGTCAATTTTAATCGTGTCAGTTAATACGCAGGAAAAGGAAAAATTCATGAACTCAGTGACCTGGACGTTAGAATACATGTTAGCTGCTAACTCACTGTAACAATAGAGAATGTACAAATTGACGGGGCTTGAGTGAGCATAGGACGATGAGTTCTAACATGAAGATCATTGAAGTCGCGAAATGTTCCTTTCACTACTGACGTATTGTTCAGGGCCTGGAACAGTGAGCCGGCCACCGTAGCGTAGTCAGTTAGGCACAGGTCCATAGTACGGGAGGTCCTGGGTTCGAATAACTCGGGTATGGAGTTTGTATTGTCCCTTCACCTCATTTTGCACTCATCATCTCTTAAGAGGGCGTGGTACATAGTTCAACGCTATAAGCATTAATCTATATCTGTAGGTTTCTTGAAGACAATTTGCGCAAATTAAACAATAGCAATCTTAGACAATAGTTTTAGCCAACATTTAAAACAAAATTGTTTCCAGTGTTACGAACTTCTGAGGCACAATATCTGACGCCGGAACCTCGTGCATTTAACTGCAGCGCAAGAGATCACGCGTAATGAATTAGTATTTCTAGATAAATATTTACTCTTAAAGTTGGCAAATACCATTATCTAGGATTGTCATTGAGTATTTTATCCATATTGGCTGCGAAAAAAAGCGTAGAAATCAATTGACGTTTTCAGCGTATATTTATGTATCACGCACTCTTAAGGGGCCTACCTAAATATACTGTGTTTGTGTGTGTGAGGCAGGAGCGGAAAGGTTGTCATTGACCTACGTATGTAATGCGTTACCGCTTCTCCGCGCAAGCTACTCAGCTGGGTACAGTATTTTACTATTATACTTTTTCCAATGGGACTTTAAGCTGTGACCACATTATTTTATCTGTGGCCAGCATAGTTGAGTCTAACGTTTGTTTCTATAGTTGGGTTTTTTGAATCCGGTTCTTATTTTCATAGATACGGTAGTCTGAAAAACCCTTTTTTTTTTTTTTTTTTTTTTGCCATTTTGAGGGGACCGAAAATGATGTTGCTAATAAACGTGCCGAATTTTTGAAACTATAGCGACATATTTTGAAGTGTGTGTACTTTTCGTAGATATACAAATATAACGCGCGGTAAGTAGTTTCGTCAAAAAAAAAATAGTCGTAACTCTCTGCAACGCATTATTTCCAGTTTCAGCATATTATTAAAATACAAATAATTTTATTCTTTATTTTTATGAGCATGACATTATAGCCTGTAATGTCTATATCCACTATGATTTTTTTGAGTTTGGTATATCAGTTGGTTTTAGTGTAGTCCTTAAAACGGAAACATGCAAAATTTGACTTTAACAAGCAATTATGCGAAAACTATGAGAGATAAAAAATTTTCATAAGAGCCAAATTTAGTCACATTTTGTGTCTAAAATAAAAAAAAAGTTGGTACAGTTAAAAGATAAAAAATGGTGATGAAAATTGCGGTAGGCCGCACCCTTAAGAGCTCGTTTTTAAATGGCTCAAAAACTCTTGTCACATCACCTCCTGGCACAATGAGATCATATTCGTAATTTTTTATACGCTTTATCTACAATTTACAGCCATGTGAGTTGGCGCAATGATAAAACATACATATACATTCGGGAAGACCTGAGTGCGATTCTCGGCACGGCCATCTTGATTTCAGTTTCCTCTGTTTTTCCGAATTCATGTAGGGCGGTACTGAGATGGTTCCTTAAAAAAATGCAGTGGCCTCTTCCCTTCCTGTTTCTTAAGCCCTGTTCGAAGCAGCCATTTAGGTACCTACATTTGACACGTGCTCAGTATTAGGCACCCAAATATTTGGGGATTTACAGTTGAAATGTACTGAGGTGGGATAGCACGTAAAATACAAAATAACTCCGTAAATTACACTGCCACGTTTTACTTACGCATTACTTCCCGCGTATCCAATAAAAACACAAATAAAGAAGAATAAACCCCCATAGGGTTATTAGTACGTAACTATAATGAATTCGTATTTAAAATAGATTTCGTATATTGCAAATAATTAATCGTAAAATTATGTACTAATAATGACCTGAATTTATCGTGTAGGGACAGACGGCACAGCTAAATATTAAATCTAAAATACAAAACGACGATTTTATACAACGGGATTGGGAATACAGTAGGTTAAAAAATAAGCAAAACAACATCTAAATACAATCAAAACACTAGTTTCAAAGTTTGCCGCACATATCGTTGTTATATTAGCGTTAGAATTTATCCACTGTAAATTCCAAAACCTACAAACACAACAAGTTGTTTGGGAAACGACTTTATTCTCCAAGCCACGGGTTCCGTATTCACTTGAGCATTCTGACGCCAACCAACTGTGCGGCGACAGAGATCCTACTGCGTTTTGTCGCAGTAAAAAGCCGAGAACACTTTTCTGTCAGCAATATGTCTTGGGCAATGCCCACGAGACCAAAACTATTTTAGTATTTTTATTATGAACTAAGTAGTAATGTTTACCTTTTGAGATGGGAATTGAAAAATCTAGCTTTGTCCTTGAAGCTACCTGCAGTTTTTTTACATTGGCGTTCAAAATTTCAGTAAGTTACATTAAAAACATATGGTTGTTCGCAACCGAAGCCATCGGGTCCGAGAAAATATTGTGGATGTTCGCGATGCCTTTGCGAAGAGACGAGACGAGATCGAATGACATTTGCTGGGTCAATAAACATCTTCCTGATAAGACGATTATGCGGTAATAAGGAAATTGCCTCCTGGGTGAGCAATTGGACGCTCTCCGGAGATTGGAATCATTTTAAAAACGATCGATGTAAGCGGTATACGAAAATCTGATTCCTCGAGTGGGTATGTAATGCATGGACTGGACATGCCATCTGTGACGTCCTCTATACATCGTGCAACTTCCTCAATGTAGGCAAATCATAACATTTGATGATTCCTCGAGTGGGTAGTCACACAACTGGACATGCCATCTGTAACGTCCTCTATACATCGTGCAACTTCCTCAATGTAGGCAAAAATCATAACATTTGAAAATCTTTTTGAAGCAACAATAGAGATTATCATACTGTATTAGGGCTACCACCCGATCTTGAAATTCTAGTTCATAAATTCGTATATTCGCAAGATATCGCGAGAACAGCGACCACTAGAAGCCACGATTTTTTTTTTTTTTTTTTACAATGTTCAGTGTTGTCGAAATCTAAACCATTTGGAAAAAACCATGTTCAAAAAATCTGCAGGCTTAAAAATAATGGCGTGGCCACTCTTTCACAACCAGGTTCATATAAACGGACGTTTTTAATATGTCCAATATGCCTATTGTTTCCCTCAGTATGGTTTATATCTCAACTGAACAGAGTTCAAATATAGTGTTTTCTTCATCGCCGTTTTCAATATCTTGAGAAAATAATAATATATAGCTTGAATTTGAAGGGTGGATATCTCTGTTATTAGTTGAGATAGTCTGTAAGTTACCATACATAATTTTGACCATGTTCCACACGGATCCACCTCGCGAAATATTTTGCGTGAGTATATTAACAGCCTTTATTCTGCGGCGTTGTGGAATTACCGATAGTAAAAATTAACTTCCGCTAAGATGGTGAAACACACCGAAAAAAAAAAATCTTACAATGTAGTTTTTTTTATTGGCATGTCTAATATCACTCACGAAAAAGAATATACATGAACAAATTGATATAAAAGACGATTTTGCATGGTTACACAATATTTTATCATTAAAAATTGATTTACTTAAGCGATATTGTAGTTATCGAGGAATTCGAAATGCAATACTTTTTGGTGTTAGTTACCTTACAAGCTTGGGATGATTTATATAATCCAAAACAGTAGGCTTAACGTTCTTATGTGGTTGCTCTATAGATCGTAAAATATAAGATGTAAATGTTATTTACATAGCTTGAACAATATTTGATACATAAGTGTATAAAGTAACGAATTTTTCTGCAAAACAATTTTGAGGTGCTCAAGTCGCCGCACAGTGGAATATTTGCCCGGAAACGTGGCCAAAAATACTAAAACCAGTGTTTTGTCATGAAACCTTTTCTATTGGTTTTTTAGATCTCTCTGTACGAAATGTATGTTAAAATAGGCACTTAATGGGCATATACCTATTATGGCCTTTCATAACAAAATATAAACACATAATAAATATAGTATATGTATATATACATATATTAAAAACATGCCATATTATTTTCCAATACTTATTTTACAGTACCTGACGTAATATATAGCAAAAGTTTCTCTCATGCAAATATTTCCATTTTAATGTCGTACACATTGCATTCATTCTATCAATAGATTTCGCATCATCACTAGGAAATACTTAAACAGCATTTAAACGAATAAGAAGCAAGAAACCAATAATAGCTATAAGAATAACAATATATAAACCAGTAAGTGAACATAAAATATACACAATTTAAAAAAAAAAAAAAAAACTAATACACATTGAAAGACCACCAAAAACTGACAAAGTTTTTATGAAATTACCACTAGCCAAATTATTGTGTTGTGAAAGCAAAATATTTTTGCACACAACTAAACAGATTCCTTCCACCTGAAATACATGTTTGACAGGATGAACACCAGTTTTATATATTAATATTACCGCATGAAATAAATGATAAGGTCACCACTGAATGTCTCGCTACCGCCTAGAACATTCATCGATGACCATATCATTTTGAAATGTAATATCTAAGATGAAGGTGTACTGTACCTGCATATACATTTTTTTAATATTCTGCCCCGGGATTTTCATACTTAAAGTCCGTTAAAAACACAAATTTCCGCCAGTTATTGAACGACATGAAGTGGAGATGCGAACTTGAAATATTCTTAAAATGCTATTCCTAAGCAGGCACCACTCGCTCACATTGAACAGTTTTCGAATAAACGTTTATCAAGCGAAGCTCTGCATACCGCCCAACGGCCACGGTAAATGTGTTGTAAATTATGCAATAAATATTTGAAAAAAAAATTACTTGTTCTTAATGCACGAACATGTGTCATTGCATTCTGCATTACACACCTGCTTTCAAATTACACACGTTTCCGTAGAGTTATACTTCAGTTGGCAACACTGATTGGTATAAATGGTTCGCGATAAAGTGAGCATTTTTGAATTCTATTTTGTCTAGAATAATAATTAATATAAATATATTTTATTTATTTTGACCTCAGATGTTAACTTTATAGAGTATGGTATTATGCATACACTTTGATTGTTAATTAGTTATATTTGTTTACATTAAGAAGTGGCAGAAAACTAAAAATAATCTGAAAAGCAAAAAGTAGCTAGGATCTCAAAAGTGTTCATTTTATCCCAAACCACCTATAGAGGAATGCAAGAGCGGTTGTGCAGAAAACCCAGGTCAGAGCAGCACATCTCGGGCTGAGAGAGAGAGAGAGAGAGAGAGAGAGAGAGAGAGAGAGAGGACAGGTAGCTAGCTAACTGGTGCAGACTGCGAGGGGCTGACTCGACCCTCTCCCCGTCAACACCCTCACATCCGGCGTCTCGGGTGGCGGTGACCTTGACAGGGCGCAGGAACACGAGTAGGCGTCGCTGCAGGCATCGTCAGCACAGAGGACGGCTCGCCGAACTCCCTCCTTCGCCCTCGCCGTCGTTAAGGGTGTTCAAGTGCGATTAAAACATAATTTTATATTTTTATGAAATATTGTTAGTTTTGTAGCCGATACTTGTGAGTACATTTTACAATTTTAGCTCTCATAGTTTTCTCATAGCGGGGTGTCAAAGTCAAAATTTGACTGTTATGCTGCCATACAAATAGTGAAAACCAACTGACCTACTTAAACAAAATAATTTACTATGAACTTACATCCCAAGAGCTATGCAATAAAACATTTAAAAAATCCACAGCGTAATATTTTGAATTTAAAAAGGCGCAAAAGTACGGGTAAAAGTTGCAAATTCAGCAATTATTTTAAATACAAAAACAGTTCGCCGGGTTATTTTCAAATATTTTACTATGTAGCCCATAGTATGTTATTTCACTGTGAATTATTTCACTACGTAAGTCAATTGGTTTTCACTATTTGCATGGCAGCAGAACGTGCAAATTTTGACTTTGACGCGCCGTTATGAGAAAACTATGCCAGCTAAAACATTTTCGTAAGAGGAAACTGCACTCACAATTATCGTCTACAAAACCAACACTATTTCATATAAATATAAAATTATGATTTTATCTCACTTGAACACCCTTAAGACCGCTGGATTTACTTTCAACCAGACGACAATCATAATATAATCGCCTTTACTGAGTGGCACAGAAAAGGCGATTATATTAACGTGACCGTCTAAATGAACGTATTTTGTGTATTCCCGGCCTAGAATAGCGGAAGCGGTAAGGACGAGAGAGCACGGGCAACACGCCTCTCTCTAGCTTCTAGACGCAAGTCACTGAATTGGCGTGTAGTCTTCTCGCCGACAACCCGCCTCTATGAGACTTTCAGTGATCACCCTACCATTTTATGACGTATTATCAAAGAAAAGTGTGTATTGTATACATGCTAACCTTCGAAAGATTCTGCACTAAGACTTTCATACCAAATAATTCCGTAAAACTCCCGTTTTCGCCATTTTCGAGCACTAGGAGAAAATACGCTTTAATGAGTATTGCTAACTTGAAATGGGTATACACATGTGCAATGTTATTTAAATGCTATTCCTAAGTACACACCAATCCTAGACCATAGTTATTGCCAACATCTTGAGCAGTGCAACAATGCATATATCTGGGTGAACGTTTTCTCGCAAAGTGGACTGATATCATTATCTAGGATTGTAATTTTGTAGTTGTTTCCATATTGACTTAATAATCTCTAGTACAGGAATCAAAGGTGCGAAAATTTGGCGTCCCTAATGGTGCACCATATTTTCGTCGTTCTTGCAATTTTTTTTCGCCCAAAACAGGCGAAAGGTAATTTTTAGGATGGCACTGTTTTGAATATTTAAGTTTACGTTGAGTATACAACACCTGGATATTTTAAAAGTTGCATGAAAGGTGGACATAATTTAAATTCAAATATTTTCTACTGGATTTTCTAAACAAGGAATTACCTCTCGAAGTTTCAGCTTTGAATTTCCAGACACCACAGCATATGTATGTATACATTGCGTGTATATACATTAACAGACAGTATGAGCATAAAACTTGTATAAGTATGCCTTGATGTAAAACGAGAAAATATATACCATGCTTTGTTTATAGCGCAAAGTAAACTGGCAATGGCGAAATGTGATATCAAAATACTCATACGACACAACAGCAGCTGCGAGCTGCGAGCAACTGCTGTGGCAACTAACTGTGCCAAACGTAACACATTGCAATTTCACAGTTTTTTATCCGTCCTCCTCATCATTACCTGCCATTCTTCATTAGCCATCATTGTTCCCGTACAGACGTCATAGCACGATCGTTTTAGTCGATATAAGCTCCGCCACTATGACGCTTCCAGTTAGACAGTCCTGCAAATAAAGCCATTTAGCTATGGTAGAAGAAAGGATAATTTTGCAGCTTAAAGCAACTTTTCAAAAATGTGGAATACAGTATTTGCGTCCGGGAAGGTTTATATACAGCTTCTACCAAAAGTTTAAGGACACCATTATATTTAACTAACATAATGTTTTGACCTTAGAATTAATCCTACAGGACCTGATTATTAATGACGCATGGATAACTGTTTCAGGCTATGTTCAGAGTTTAATTTGTAAAAAAAAAAAAAAAAAAAAAAAAAATGAAAATAGCACAGTGTTTGTATATACTTTTTTCGATTTTTAAAATCACGTAAAAGTTTTACACTTTAACGATTTCCGGAGATGTAAAAAAAAATAAAATAAAAAATAAAACAATGGATGATGTTTATCCTAATTTTTGGGTAGAAACATAAAACCCTAAGGAATAATTATAACCATTGAATAACTCTCTAGTTTTATTCTATAAAAAATTATGTGGCATTTATCACTTTAAGAATAATGATAACGGATGTCACAAAACTGGGCAAGAGAACAATCTTCGGCAATGACTTTTACTGTCGCACCGAGCGAGATACAGCGTGAAACCACTCCGGCTTCAGCATACACATACATTTAAAGAGAGCGAGAAGGGGGGGGGGGGGGAAGACAGGAAACGGAGGAGGGGGCAGAAAGGGGTACCCAAAAATGCAGAGAAAAAAATATTTTTCAAAGTGTTTCTAAAATGGTCATTAACTAAATTACCTTTAATATCATGTTTGCGCCATTTACAATTTTAAAAAATTGTTTCATAAAGTCATTCTAGAAATTGAAAAATAAGTTTTTACTGTAATTTATCACTAGTTATATGAAATGTTAAGTGCCGTAAAGTTTTTATCAACATATTTTATTAAAATAAAAAAAATGTTTTGGAAGCATTTAGTATTTGAAGAAATATTGAAAACAGCCAAAAAAAACATATATTTATCAATTACTTAAGATAATCTGGAGTACTTAATATTTGCACACTCAAGTATCGTAAAATTGAAAGCCACGTTAGCAAAGTCGCGGCGAGTAGCTAGGTACAACTATAGTTCTTGGGAACGTAACATAACCAGTGAATAAATGACGCCAATTGCAGCCTACAAGCGATATTTGCAGTTGTTACGTAGGACAATGGCTAGTGTGCTCACCTCCCTCCAAGGCGATCCAGGTTCGATTCGCAGCGGAATCGACCCGGACTTTCGTACCGCACGATACCGTCGGTCGGTGGCTATCCTCAAGGTTCATCTGTTTCCACCGCCCTTTTATTCTGGCGCAGCTCCATAATCGACGCATGTCATTCATCATCAGGTCTGTTAAGGGGCCCGCCTACATAGCGCCTTAGCGGCCGTTCGACCTCATGGACGTGGAGTTTTCCCCCACAAAAACGGGATTGGGTTAACCTTTGTTGTGGAGGAAGTTGTCTCTCGCTCTCTCTGTTGTCCCCTCGGCTCGGTCTCGCGAATCCTTCAATTTTCCACAACACTGGCTGCATATTTGCGCGGGACACATATTACAAGAACAAGATTTTCTCAAAATTTTTCAGTTGTTACAAGGTACAAACAATCACGGGATCGAAAGCTAAAGGATAGATCTAAAGGTTAAATGTTAAAGTAAAAATAACAAAAAATAACGTCATTACACAAGCCGAAAAAGGCACTAATTTGAAAAGTTAAGGAACCATTTTCTAATTACTTAAGAAACTGATAGAACTGAAACCATTTACCTTTAGTGTGAGGTACCTTAATATCTTTTATATGTCAAACACACAATCTCACGACTAATATTTTCTGTGAAAAAACGATTCTCCTGAACGTCTACATCACAACTTTCATGGCAGGTAGGTGGGCCCCTTCGTCATTTTGTCACAAAATTTTTCGAACTTTTACATTTTATAACTATCCGGTTAATTTTAACTTTCACGACAAAATCATCGCTGGAAAAAAATGCAGCTATTTAGTCTCGTAGCGTTAATTTTTCCTACTGAGAGATGTTAGGAAATATAAACTTTTTTTTTTATTTGGCTATTTAATTGTGCAGAAGGCCTGTAATAAGTGTGTTTCTTAAGATATAAAGCAAAACGTGCTAACCGGAACCAGTTTAACAGCGGCAGGAAATATAGTGAAATAAAAAAGGGATTGTAATGTGTACATGGGAGGGAACCACGGTGTTGTGGTCAGACTATTTGCCTCCCATCACGTGATCCAGATGTGATTCTCGATAGAGCAACTCCTGATATTGCAAGTAGGAAAGTTATAGAAGTTGCCGTTGGGTGGTCAGTTCCCTTGTGGTGATCCCGCTTCTTACGTTCAAAGGCTCGCCATGATTTCTTTATTCTCCAATACATATATAAACTGTGAAAAACTGAACGAAATCTGCTGTTACCGCGCCACTATAACCGGTACGGCGCAGACAAATGAAAAGTTCCGTACTTAAGGGCATGGGCCCGAGTTTCTCCGCATTTAACGACAATTATTTTTTAAAACATAAGTGGAAGCCAATATCGTAAAATCGCTTCGTAACTTTGTTATGACTGATTTAAACAGCATACTCTAATTTTTTTGGAGTCAATAGACTGTAAAATAGTTGCTAATTAGTTAATTAACTAAATTTCCTTTTAATTGATAAATTAGCTATACACATCATACAGTTTGTCTCGAAAAATTACATTGCATAGTAAAACCAATTTGCAACAGAGTTACGAAGCAATTTTACGATATCGACTCTCGTATGGATTTTAAAATATAATTATCTCGAAAGCCGAGAAACTCGGGCCCAAGCCCTTAAGGTGGCAGCCTTGGTGGAGGTTTTCCCCCCTCGTTTTAGCCCATAGAAGTTACGAATGGTAAGAGCGATTCTGTACCCGCATCACGCCTCACCCTAGCTTCTAGGTGCAAGTCACTGCATTGACGTGCAGTCCACTCGTAGACTGCTATAGACTCTATGATGCGTTCAGTAGTTACCCTATACTCTTATGACGTAGGCCTATTATTGGAGACGGGAAAAACTCACAGGTTTGCTGACTAGTATGCTAGCCTCCAAGAATATTATGTGCTCTCAAGCAGGCAGTAGTTGTTTATTAGCTGCTCGCTGACATTGTGAAAGCCCAATTGAACGGCTGTTTTGACCCCAGAAAACATGACGAACAGCAGTGTAGCCAACATTATGTTGAAAATTCGTCATTATTTTCGCATAAAATCTGTTACTTTATAGCTCCACTATATTCCCGATAAACACAGGAAAAAATGCCAATAATTACTGTAATAATGTTTAAATTAACATAATCGCTCTCGTCTCTCGACCGGATATAAGAGTCTGCCAATTTATCTAGAGTCAAAATACCACGTTCAACTAGGCTTCACCTCAGAGTCTTGGAGATTGCTGTTTCCGCCCCTCTATGTTTACTATATAGCTCGTTGCATTAGCTCAACGCTCTCCAAGAGGAGTCAAATACAGCAAGAGCCAAATGAGAAAGTGACACGAACTTTGCTTGTGTCCAAAACAAAACGCAATTTTTTCAGGTACTTACATATTGTTAAATATAAGGTTATGTTGTAAACGCCTATACATTTTAAAAGATTTTCGTCATACCTAAAGAGGACTGTAAAAACACCTATTATTTTCTTAACCTTTGGCACATTCAAAATAAGCTTTAAAAATTACTTTTCCGACCGGTTTAAGAGTAATACCTACTATATCGAGTGGATTGCGTAATGGTTTCCGTAAGCGCCTATGGGTTACAAACTTACAGCCATATTGCGACGACCAATACAGCGGTTTTAAAGCTGGGTTCACAATTAAAAACTTAAGAATTATGACGTGTAGCTAAGAGTTGACTTAAGAATAGAAAGTGTGTTACTTAACGTACCAATTCGCAACAGAACTTAACAGGCCGTGTGAGGTCGTGTGGCGTGTGGACCATGACTTAAGAAGTAACAGGTAAGCGAAATTTTATATTTTTCCGTAAGAATTAAGGGAATGAATCAATCAGAGCATTCGGGAAGTTAAATAAACATGGCGGATATTTAAATAATATAAGTTTTATACGGTGTGGTGCTATATATGATGGATCTGGCATATTATGATCATTTCAAGCTAAAAAATGCAGTTAAGCTTATATTTATTTTTAGTTTAACGACAGAATAGCTGTTTGAAAAGCCTTTAAAAATCCATTTGGCTGGCGAACAACTCGTAGTATAAGTTACTACTGTTTCGTATACACGGCATATTATTATTTATAAAAGTGTTAATCTGATTTAATGGAAATTCTTGCTAAAATAACAGAAATATAACATGTTTGATATATGTACTAGTTTAGACGATTAACACATTAAAATGGCTTGTTTAGAAGCATTTAGTGTGTGAAGTGTTCGGTGGCTCACAGGTAAAGTTTTGGTTTGCTGACCCCAAGGGTGATGGTTCAAAACTCACTTGGAGTATATGTTTTTAGTAATTTAAATTTGTTAATTTATATTTGCACATTACGAATAAGTGAAATTTTCTTGGGTTTATACGTGCAGCCTCGGTATAATGTGATTACCCGATTGTACGAGAACTGTTATTCAAGTAATGAACATGGAGATGCAATTTTTTATTTCTAACATATTTTTTACATTAGTATTTCTTTTATACCATTCCTTGGCGATATTCTGGACAACTGACGACGAAATATATTGAGTAATCCACAGTAATTTCACACATTTGAAGAAAGCAGAGTAGTCGGGTTCTTATTGGTTGGAATTACGAATTAACACATTTATTATGAACCAGAATTACTTAAGACTTTTTTTCGTGTGCGTGATTGACGCTTACTGCATAATTCTTAATTCTTAAGTTTTTAATTGTGAACTGCGCTTAACTTTCACAGATTGCAGTAGGTATGGCCACCCCTTGAGTTACGCTTGTTACTGTCGGCGCGACAAAGGCAGTGATACCGCGGAAAGACGGCGGGAGTGTGACAGCCGTACATCAGCGGGGCAGAGTCGTGACCACGACGAGCGCCTCGCTTCAATTGTAGCCGACACCAGCCGGCGGTAGGGGGGGGGGGAGATGGTATCTGCACACAGCTGAAGGGCTCGCTCAAGGCGATAACATCGCAGGCATTGCTTGCATCCCTGTGCATCGCCCGTGGCGAGGGGAACAGTAGCCGACTTTCCCACCGCCTCCTTAGGCGCCTACGAAAACCTAGTAGGTATAATATACTAGGTCGTGTTGATCATATGATCGGATCTACTCGTCGCTTTTCCGAGCGTACGAAAACTCCAAGAGTTGTATGTTGGGGGCCTGTTTAAAATTGCTGCGAAATCTGCAGAATGCCCACATGGATTTAGAAGGAAATGTGTAAAAACAATTTTTGTGTATTTTGTTATTTAAATAATACTAACTTAAGCATATAAAACCGAAGTTTTATCATTAAAGTTTCTAATTGATACATGCTTAATTAATAAAAAAAGATGCAACAAGGTCACTGTCGCCAAAAAATTTTGTCTCCCCCCCCCCAAAAAAAAAAAAAACCCTGAAATGACGCCCCTGGTTGCACTATTTTGACAGCAGATGCAAGCAATCAAACGGCCCTAAATATTGAGAAGGTCATAGCCGTTACTTATAGCTAGTTGTATTATTTCAGGGTTGTACGATTGGTAAGAAGACATAAAATAGTCTCGAATGTATTATTTATATGTTTGTATGTATATAAATATATAACTTACATATTACATTAATGTTTTACAATTGTATTTACAACATAATACGTGCTTTAAGCTATCAACTTTATTTTTATAAGGCTTTTACATGTTCACATTTATTGAAGAATGGCGTCATGTAATCAACATGGTTGCCAAAGTTCACGCAACGCCGCCAGGTATAGGTGATTCGGAATAAAGTGAACACTCAAAAAAGCCCTGATTAATTTCTATTTCCTGCCAGTTTATATCTTTCCGCCGATGTAAACACAAATAATGCCACGTGCTTTTATTTACATAGAGTCGTGCAATGTTTACAACTACTGTACATTAAACTGCTCCGATAAATTTTAGCTACAATATCTACTCATTAAATGCACGGGGGCTGAATGTAAGATATAAAAAAGTAATCTTAGTTATAAATACCTGCGAGTTAATGTCTGGTTTCTGTCCATCGACTAATCTAAACAACACGCGCTATTGCCGTTACGCATCTAGTAAATGAGGGCATATTTTATTTGAATCTGTAACGCAAAACCGCCACAACAACAGACATGACACACGCTATTCAATAATTCAAGTTTCGTTCAGTTCTACTGCCACGAACACCGACGACGCACTTCAGAAACAATAATTAACGTATTTTCTTAACATGTGAAATAAAAAGTATGTTGTTTTTAGGCTGGCAAACGTAAAACATAATATACAGGTTACCGATGGTTTC